>JUJX01000010.1:243132-351285 GCA_000800745.1 Diaporthe longicolla | reverse complement strand
ATATGGCGGCCGCCCAGTCGTTCAGTCGACCTGGCGCGGAGCTGTGATCCATGCATTACAGTCTGCTGCTGGGACGTCCCTTGGAACCCGGGCTTGGGGGCTTGGGGGCCATGTCGAGCGGACGATGAATGAATGAATGAATCACAATTACCCAACTGCTGCCACAGTCACTCACTCACTTAATCATTTCAAATTTTGGGGAGCTTATTCTGTCACCTGGGCTGTCTGCCTCCCTACCCTACCCTACTAGGCCAGCCCATAGTTGTCACCCGCGCCCGGGGGGAGGACTTGGGAATACGCTCTTACTTGTCTCAAGGTATTACTTCCGCTTCGTTCTTGGCTCACATCATGACTTCACTTATCTCACTTCACACACACAGGGCATATTTATCCCACAGCTCAATCGATTGAGGGGTCTATAAAACGGCATGCTCACAAAACGATACGATACATTGCAGGGGCTGGCTGGTTGGCCGCATATGCTGTGCAATGGGGCCATGAAGTAAAAGCTGAAATCCTTCTGCGGCCCTCTCCCCTCACCTCCTGCCCGGCGACGGCACAGGCACAGAGAGGTAGGTAGGTAGGTGAACCAGGCCAGGATATTGGTATTGAGATGTATATAGATAGATGATGCCTGTAGCCAGTAGAGAGCAGGATAAGGAAATTCGTATGTAGTGTGAGGAGTGTTCTGGCGATGAATGGCGGCGGTGTTGATGATCCCCCCTCCTGTCCCAGGCATCACAGACAAAGCCGATAACAAACCACATCTTTTGATTCGTTATAACTGCCCCTGCTCCACCTCTTTCGTCCCCTTTCCCTCCCCTCCAAAAAATCAAGACCAACAGCCGTAGCCTCAGCCTCCCACGGTAAAAACGCCTCCTGGGTGCAGTAGGGACGGACACATTGTCGCCCACACTCCAAAAATAGCAAAAAATGACAATAAACGCCGGCCCGCCCCTTTCTTTTGGAGGTACCCCGACCCAGTAGTCCGGTCAACCGGGAACACATAGCTTGCTTGCTGGGACCCTCTCCCAGAATGCGGTGTATGTCCGGAATGACATGTAGAGAAAAACAAAAGCCGCCTCTTCGAGAAGCTGTTTACCCTCCCGCGGGCCCACCCAATAGTCGTAGATAATCGGCCGAGTCATTACTGTTTTCCTTGTTTGCTCCTTTTCTTCCTTGTCTACCGCCGGTCATTCCACTCTAAGTCCTGACACGCCACTTGTTCTTGGTCTTGGCGGGTTTCTCCGTGTCGTAGACATTGGCCTCGGAGATGGTGGCGGGCATGAAGACGCCTGGCCGACCGGGATGCATGGAGCCCTCGGAGCGCGTGGGCGTCCCGCCGGGCATGCCGCCTCCGTAGGGGTTCTGGCCGGAGCTCGTCCGCTGGGCGAGGTTCTTGCCCAGGGCGTACTGACGGTCCCTCTTGCGCAGGTAGGAGCGCCGCCAGAAGGCCGCGCCGATCCAGATACCTGCGATGCCGAGGACCATGACGATGATGAAAACCACCCAGCGCCAGTGGCCGTCGAGCCTGTTTGGATGGTGCATTAGTAAACCAACCCAAGACGTTATTTGGGGGGCCGAGTGAAAGCGCTTACCATGAGCCACCACCGCCGCCCGAATTTGAGCTTGATGAACTGCTGGAGCTTCCGCTGCTGCTCGACGACGAGGAGCTGGCTGCCTCGGCGACGTTCCCGCACAGACCCTTGTACCAGTCCGTGAGGCTGGCAAAGCCCGAAGGATCTGCGGCGCAGGCGGCATCACAGGGGCCTGCTGTTGTGGTGGAGAATGCGGCGAGGCGGGCGTCGGAACAGAAGCAGGCGTCGTAGGCTGAGGCGTCGGCTGTTGGTGCGGCTGGGGGCACACAGGCGCCGTTCACATCGTAGAGGGGGCCGCAGGACGACACGCAGGCCGGTAGCGTCGAGAAGGGGACGATGGTCGTTTGCGCTGTGGGGGGAGACACATATCAGTCAGGTGGACCAGTCCATCATCAGATTCAGGTTTTGAGGTCTGATTCAGAGGTGGAGGCGGCTTGGCCGTTGTGACGCTGGCTGAGCGCCTCGCCTGGGTTCGAGTTTGGGGGGGAAGGGGAGAGGTGCTGATTTTGAGGAGCCAAGGGAGGAAGATCCTGAAAGAGGGAGGAACATACCCATCGTGAAGGTTGAAAAAGACTAGGTATTACAAAAGTTGACAATATTGTATGGTGTTGATGCAATTCGGTTCAATTCAAACAGACTGTTGAGTACAGGAACTCGTGGCGTGCAGCCGGAACAGAATGGGTATCGAGACCAGCGCGTGGTTGTGTCTTGGAACGATCTGTTGGTAAAGTGTAGCGTATGTCGTGTATGGCATGCAGTGGTATGTACGTTGGAATGCTTCGTGTCAATCGTCGCCTCTTGGTATTATGTACGGAGTTCGGTGGCGAGGCACCCCTAAAATCTTGCGTCCTCTGTGGAGCAGCGTTGAAGTCGATGTCAACGTCGAAGTCGAGGCGTTCGCGTGTGTCGCGTCGGGCTTCGGATGTGATCCTGCTTGTGCAGCGGTCGAAAGGGAGGAAGCGTCGAGTCGAGTCGAGTCAAGTCGCGGGGAGTCCGGAGGGGGGTTGGGGTTGGAGGAGGAGGATTGGGATGGGAAGGCACACTAAGATATGATCACGATGACGAGGATGATCAAATAGTGTTTCTTTCTTTTTTCTGGTGTCCCTGGTTGCGTTTGAACAAGTTGCGACGGAATGGATCAATGCAGTCTGTGCGGGAGAGGCCGTCGGATCCGTGGATTGGTATGATCGGATGGGCGTGGGTTGGGATTCTGGAGCTGGATTCGGGGAGCTCTGGATTGTGGATGGCTGGAGGATGGTCGGGGGGCTACTTGGCGCGGCAGCGATCGTCGGGCTGAAGCGAGTGAAACCAGTGCGTCTTGTTCCTCTTCTTCTTCTTTCCTCTTATACTCTTCTCCCGACGGTGGTTCCTAACGGTTGGAGCGTTGGGATGACACACCGTCTAACGAGCGTGGTGTAGTGTGAGTGTGCTGTGGTTGTCGCTCGAGGGGGAAGTCGTCTACGAGGGCCCATGAGAGGGAGGACGGAAGTGACGGGGTGGGGTGGGTATTAGTCGGTCCTGTCGAGTGGTGAGTGGTGAGTGGAGAGTGGTGAAAGAGGAGAAGTGAGCGTGTGAGTGGTGCAAATGACCAGCAAGAGTTATTAGCGTGGGTAAGACACGACACGACAAGAAAAGATCAAGACAAACAAGAGAGGCGCAGGTACTTGGACTGCTGGACCACACTCTGGCAGGACTGGCAGGCAGGACTGGCAGGAAGGACTGGCAGGAAGGACTGGCAAGGGAAGATGGATCAATGGAGCGCTATTGCCTGGCCTGCAGACTGACTGACTGACTGACAGACAGATTACCAGCAGTCGTACCTGCCGCCCATTCCATGCATCCCAATCATTCCATTCCAACATCAGAGCGCAGCCACGGCTGTCCCTGTCTCCGCCCCCTGTCAGCCCCGAGGCCACTGGGCCACAAGCGGTCAAGTGCGGCCGAGTGGGTGACGACACCCCGGCTAACACGGCCACGATTGGGCGGGAAGGAAGCAGGTGGGGCCTGACCTGCCCCTGCTCCCCAGTCTTATGAGTGGTTCGCTAAGCCTGTGCCGGATTTAGCCCGTGGCACGTCCGATTCGCCTTGTTAGCTAAGCATTTCTTTCCCTGGTCTGGGTGCCTCCCTCCCCTCTGCCCAGCCTGCCCGCTTGCTTGCCCACCCGCCCTCTTGGGCAACTCCCATGTCCGCATGCTACTGTCTATAGTTTTGCGTTTGCAGCTAGTAAAATCAAATTATCCCATCTCCCCATCTTGTCACGTCACCTGCACTCGGTCAATGATGCCAATGCCAATGTCCGATTCGCCTTGGCCCAGAGTAAAAGTCCCAGGATCCCAAATACGAACAGGTACGAGAGGGGACTTGTGTACTTGTGTGCTTCTTTTCTTCTTCGACGACCCACAACAAACCGTTGCCGATCACTTTGAGCAGACAGACCCTGCAGGCAGGCAGGGCACAAGACAGAAATCTGTAAGCCCTGGGTCCCCATTCTCATGCAACTTTAATTCAATTCAATTCAACTTGCACCAAGTAGACAAGTCGTGAACCCACAAATCCGCCGGTGCGACTGGGGCCTCCGCCACTGCAAATTCCACCCAGCGCAGTACCGTCTGTGTATATTGTCCGACCACAACGGCCAGAAATCTTGATTCCATCTTGATCTGAACCTGCCATTATCTGCAGATGCTTGTGCATTCCAGGTCCCATCGAGGGAGGCCCTGGCCCCTGGCAGATGAAGCAACTCCACCGACTCGTCCCTGGCGCATACACATCTGTTAAGAGAACGCCTGCTTTTTGCAAAACCGCCCGCCCGCCAGCCCGCCAGAGCAAGCCACCAAGTCTCACTTGACAACTCCCAAGGTCGCGAACGGACTTGTTCCTCGTCCCCTTCTGAACCTCCACTGTGCCATTGTTGCACAATCGCACGCAAACAATCGAAACAATTGGCGGTGCAACTGCTCAACGCCCCGGTTGCTCAATGTTACGTGCCCTGCTCTCTCCCCTGTGTGTATCTGGGTACGGGTACGCGAGGGCGCCCCCCTGATCTCACTGGCCCCTGTTCCCCCCAGGCGGTCTGGGCCCGCCCTGGACAAATCCATCTCCGGCGCGGTGCCGCCTAGCCGAGCGTGCGTGCGCGTCCCCGTCTTGGTTGTGTGTGATCTTTGCCTTACCCGTGTTTCCCAAGCTCTTGTCAAGCACGTCAGCTTATTAGTGGTCCTTTCGTCTGCGTGGTGCTGAGCTCATTGTCAATCCGGTGGCATCAGGTACATGTCTTCGGTCACTTATCGCATTCTGGACAATGATTCCGATGTTACTGTCAGATCACCTAGACGTGTGACCTCCATGTGATCTACGAGGAACGATGATCTTGTGGGACCGCAGGGGGTTTGTGGTGCTGCTTGCTGCAAGATCCCGAGATCAACTCTTCAGAACGACCGAACGCGCCTGTAGCGCCCATCCAATGGCCCCGTTTCGTGGCTCAAGCCTCGCGGAGTCGTGCTCACTTGGCAAGTCTGGTCTGTGACGCGCGAGCTAAGCTCGGCCCGGGCGATCCCTTCTCGACCGGAGCTGCTCTGCCTGCAGATCAAGTCCTCGACTTCTGTACTGCCGTGTGTACACTGCCAGAAGCTACACTCAGGCATGGGGTCTCCCATGGATTTCCGACGTCTTGTTGTACAGCCAAGGTGTTGTTCATCACACAGAGCTTAATCATATAGCAGTCTCTACCTTGAATGTCTTTTCATAGGAAGTCGGGCCCTCAGAGGGTAACATGTGGCAGGTCAGTCAGTGACCAGTGCCCAACCATGAGGAAAGGCTAGGAACGAATGGAGGTTCCCATAGGAGTTGGTATAAGTCCATAAAACAAACACATTGACAAGACATGTGAACAGCAATGCGTCTCATCATCAATTTATTCCAGTGACATGATGTCGCCACGTCGCAAGCCTTGATCGATGCTCACAAACCATTCCATTGCCGTCTCATTGACCAGCAAACCCAGCTGCTCAAGCCCGCTGCCATCCAGGAAAGGCATGGTGGTTGAATTTCTTCCTCATTTGCGGCCCGAGTGACAGCACAAAACGCAGGCTCGTGGGCGTTCGGGTCCATGATGAGGCGGAAAGCCAACTGCCTCGCATGCTGTGACTTGCCTCAGTCCGATGGCGTGCGCCCCGAGCTCGAGCTCCGAGTCGAGCACCTTAGATACGGTGTGGCTGCTGTCGACGGAGAAGTTCCACGGATCTTTAGCCAGCTCTACCGTCCCCAAAATGGCAACATAGGCCACAAGATGGCTTATGCTCGGCGGAATTGGGCAGTAGGAGGACAGTTGAGCTCAAGCGCTCGACAAGGATGGCGGGAAGGAGATCATGAACCACATCCGCACCACCGAGGAGAGAGTCAAGCCCACCTGTGATGACAGGCACAAGCAGCCTGAGAGTATCCATTCATCCATAGGGTAGATTAGTCTGGTGTCAAAAGGGTCTCCCTTCAAGAGTATGACCAACAAGTCCACTTGTATGCGCAGCTACCACCCTGTCATCCAGGCTTGTTTCGTAAAGGAGTGGGCAAAGCTTTGTTATTGCCTGCCACTTGCTCCTGTCCTCGTATATAACTGTCTTACCACCTGGACAATATTTGTGCTGTGTTGAGAATTGATGTTCTCTCGTCCAGTCGTCCAAGCGTTTATTACAGGCGTCGAGCTGCATCTCGAACCGCCGCCGCAGAAGGAGGGGCCTAAACTGCTGTTACGGCACCGGCTAGATGATACCCTGCTAATACCTCACAGATTTGAGAAGGGAAACGACTTTACACATGCTCCAACCGTCTCCCACTGACAAACTCATTGGGCTGGGGCTCAGCTTGGGGCCCAGTCCACTGGTTCAACAGCTGGCCGGATATCATTACTGTGTACTTGATCACCAAACCTCTGGGAAATGGATTTTACAGCATCTTCGGCGCCATCAAGCGATGGAATGTAGGCTCGAAGCTTCCAAGATGTGTTGTAGGTAGTATCGTGTTTTGAACAAGGACCACGTCAACAACCGTTAAGTTACCACCCAAGCTCAACTCCCTTCTGCGTGATGAACTTGCCAGAGGTCTCCATAGTAGCCGTGTCAACCACATTCAGAATGCCCTTGACACTATCCTCTATAGAGGAAGGAGGCCCGCTATTGACGCCCCATTCCTCCGCCACAAACTGCCCGGCCCGCGTCTGCACCCATCCCGGGTGCAAAGCAATAGCAATAAGGCCCTTGTCCCTATTCTGCTCGGCGATCGCCTTGGTCGTGAAATTCTGCGCCGCCTTGCTGGGGCCGTACGCGCCCGCGCCCAGGCCCTCGAGGTCCGCGACGCCCGAGATGCTGCCGACCGAGCTCGTGATCCAGACGGCCTTGGGCGCCCCCGCGGGCGACCGCTGCAGCAGCGGCCACAGGCCCTGGAACACCATAAGCGGCGCGATGGCGTTGACCTCGAACGCCGCGCGCATGTCCTCGGCCGTCGTCTCGGTCGCGGGCACCAGCGGCTGCGCGCACCCGGCGTTGTTGATCAGCACGTCGATGTGGTCCACGCCGGCGTCGCTGAGCTGGCTGGCGATGGCCGTTCGGACGTCTTGGGGCGGGACGGCGCGGGAGAAGTCCAGTTGTGCGATGCGCAGGTTGGCTCGTGGGCTGCTGATCTCTTGTTGCAGGCTCTTGGCTGCTTCTTCCGAGCGGACTGTGGCGACGACGATTGTGTTGGGGCGGGCGGCGAGGGCCTTGACCATGCCCAAGCCTAGACCTCGGTTTCCGCCCGTCACTACGTACACTTTTTTGCTTGCAACGGCCATTGTAGCTTGGGCGAGGATAGGATGCGGTACTGTCGTCGAGTTCAGTTCGGAGCTGGAAGCCAGGGCCCAAGGCAATTTTGCTCTCAGACTTGGAGGGAGTGGGGGTTGGTCTTGCGGCTGGATTTCAAGAATTCAAGAGCTCCAGTTGCTACTGGCTTTAAATAATTATGGCGCAGCGGTGGGCTCTAGGCTGTCTACGATGCTTACCTCTTTCTGGCGCGACTAGCTCGAGGTTGCATGTGTTGGTGAGGAACTGCCAATAGGACTCGCAGTAACTTCATCCTACTCTAATAAGGGTCCACGGCAAGCACGACATACCTAGGTAGGGCCCACAACCAGGGTTGGTTGCTGACGGATGCATCACCGTGCTTAGCCCGCGGGATCCACAAAGTCCTTCCGGAGAAGAGTCGTCCGGCTTTGAACTTTAAGAGCCGATTGGTAATTACGCCATCAACTGTGAAGATATTATTCTCTTGGGCGCGGTGGTTATCCGGCCCAATCGGTGGGTCTGAACCATCCGCAGCGACGACACAACTCCAGAAATGGATGCGCTGGGACATGACAAGCGTTGCGTCCGAAAGATTTGTTCGGGCTCGGAACTCTTTTCGCTTTTCATGTGAGGTTAGCTTGCGCATGTATTTATTCTGGTCACCCACGAAAAAAATAAAAATCGGATATTCGCACCCACAAAAACACATGGTACACTAAAACCCCAAGGGATAAACTCCTATAGGACAACCTCTCATAGGATAACTGAGACGGTTTCTGCACAGTGCTGCACACAGACGCCCCGGCCAAAAGACCACAATTCGAAGTCCCCCAGACTTCGAATCCAGCACTTATAAGAGCCGACCGTCACAATAACCTCCTATACGACAACCTTCTATGGAATAATATCATATGGGAAGAAGTTGTCTAGGACAAGCCAATGAGATAACTGGTTTGCTACTAACCTTACTACCTACCATATCGCTACAGGTAGGGTGTGTAAAATCCGGCAATAGACCATTCCTTCGGCTTCAACACACAAAAGAAAAGGCAAAAGAATACCGGAAGTCAAACAAAGAACAGCAAAACTTGACGCCATGCAGGGCGACCAGCCAACCAATTCATGAAAAGGCACTGAGAAACGCAGGTAACACTTCATCAATGCATAGTTAGCCTTTACACTACCTAATCAATGATCATTGAGTATGAAACCAATGAGGTTCATGTCTTATAGGAGAGGAGATAAGCTATGAGTGCATGAACGTTGGTGTGTAGAGTCGGTGTGGGTAAAGGTATTCCTATAAAGAGGGCTCCTACATTTAGAATATTAATGAGTGGTCCATGGTTGATTGACTATATATCCCAAATGTGTTAGCAGGACTTTTAATTATTTTTGGAATCAAAGTTGTCTGCCATATAACATCCGGGAGACTGACTTTGAGGGATCAGAGATTCGCACACGCGAAAACGGAGGGCACACCCGAGCCCTATGGGATAACCAGGCTCCCATAGGACACCCTCACATAGGACAGCCTCTTCCTCGACAACTTCTTACTGGACAACCTCCTATAGGAAAAGTTCTTATAGGACCATGTCCCATCAAGCCCTCTTATAGGATAAGTTCTTATAGGACAAACCCTAATAGGATAAATAGTTTAGTATTAATTTGACCTATGTTGTCCTATATCTTCTCTAGCTCTTATTAGCTGTATCTACTTACCTGGGCCGTTGGCCTGGTACAGGTGTATCCTCTGCTTTTGTGGGTGCGAATCTCTAATCCGTTAAAGTCAGTCTCCTACTATAAACCTCAGAACAAGAACAAAGAATAAAGGTGTATGCTATTATAGTGCTAGTTGAAGTAAGTTTGAAAGTGAGCTTTCTTAATAGACCGACATCGTCGGTGCAGCTAGGGCAATGCGGGCTGCAGAACGGGCCTGGAGAATCTGCTACCGGCCGGTACTAGCTGGAGGAAGAGAGGGAGAGTAGGAGTGAGAGGCTCATACGCCCTCCATTGTCCCTGTCCCCCTCCTCGACCTTCTCTGCCCCGGATGCCCATGGTCCAACCCCAGCTAATCTTCTACGCTTGTATCACAGGAGCTGATTCAGAGCATTGGTTAAGAAAATGGAGTCCCAACCTGTGCCAAGCCTGATAAGATACTTATCTTCAAGTTCCTATCCAGGGAATCTTCGGCGGTTGCAGGGATGACAAGAATGTAGAGAGCTCCACCCACGGGAGCTACCCCACAAGACCAGCTACGCTATGCTGCAGCTGTAGTTCAATGGGGTCTCGTGCCAGTTTGACGGCATCTCTTTCCTTCTCTTCGGGATGTCTTTCCTACTCTGTGGATTTTCTTTCCTTCTATCGGGGTTCTCTTGCCTTCCCTCGCAGAGGAAAACCTGTAGGGGGGAAAAGGAAATTGGATATTAGTATTGTAAGCTGTATCGTGACTGCTTCACGAGGACAGGGGAATCCCACGATTTCTCTGAGGCAGCTGATCAGGGAATGAGAAGCATTCAGGTCAATTGTAGTGCCCGGAGAGTGGTATATTAAGAGGGCTTTGGTCTCGTGAATGAATAGTCGAAATCTTTTGAGATTAAAAGCCGTCCTCATCAACCTACAAATCAATAACTAATTTCGAAGACAGCTTGACCGCCAATATCAAGCATTATTGACAATGGATCCCCTTCGGATCGCTGTCGCCGGTCTCGGTCGGATGGTGAGTATTGCACATTGTCATATATGCTTGTACGTACATATCGTGAAGTGTAACTAATCCTTTGTCACCGTACAGGGCCGTCGCCATGTTCAAAACCTCATCTACCGCGTCCCACGTGCCTCCGTCGTGGCAGTCTGCAGCACCGAGCCCCATGAGCTCGAATGGGCACGTGCATTTGAAGAGTACAAGGAGTTCAAAGTCACCGTCTATGATTCGTATGAGGCCATGCTCTCCCACCCGGGCTTGCAGGCTGTCTGGATCTCGACCAGTACGGACGTAAATGCCAGCCAGACGATGGGTGCCATCAAAAAGGGTCTGCAAGTTTTGTGCGAGAAGCCCTTGAGTACCAACGTGGACGAGGTATGTTAACGCATGATATTTTGAGCCAGACGTTTTGTTGAGTAGACGTGTCGAATTGAACTTGCAAGACTGCGTCTAATAGAGACTTGCTTCTCATAGATCGCAGAAGTCGTCAACGCAGCCGAAGCCAACCCCCATCTCAAAGTGATGGCCGGGTTCTCACGCCGCTTCGACGCCTCATACCGTGACGCCGCGACCAAGTTCTTTGAGGGCAAAGCCATCTGTAAGCCCTTCATCGTGAGGTCCAACACATGCGACCTGCTCGACCACACCGGCTTCTTTGTGCGATACGCCCCGCGCAACGGTGCCATCTTTGTCGACTGTGCCATCCACGATATAGATCTCTCCCTGTGGTACCTCTCGGACCCGGTACCCAAGGCCTGCTGGGCCACGGGAACATTGCAGCACCACCCAGAGCTGAAGGAGATGAATGACGTCGACAACGGCGTGGGTGTGGTCGAGTTCTGGGGTGGCAAGATTGCCTACTTCTACTGCTCGCGCACGCAGGCCCACGGGCACGATGTGTGCACTGAAATCACGGGCACCGAGGGTAAGGTGTCGGTGAATGTCTGGCCGCGAGCAAACAATGTGGTGCTGGCGGACAAGTTGGGAATTCGCAATGAGGTGCAGCCCGAGTACTGGCAGCGTTTTGAGGATGCGTTCGCACTGGAGGCTAATGAGTTTACCGAGGCTGTGTTGAAGGATAAGCCCGTGCCGCTGCCCATTGAGAAAGGCGTCAAGGTCATGGAGATTGGGCGTGCCTTGCAGGATGCGTTGCTGACAGGGGAGGTGCAGAGGTTCAATGAGCAGGGCGAGCGGGTTTAGACAAATCACCCATACATATCTTCACATCCATCATGTCTGATGATAAAATTCATATCAAATTAAAGAGATTATTTCCTGCCTGCAAAGAATTCAAGGACAAAATTTTACTTCTCATAGAACAGAGCAATTTCACGCTCATAATGACGGCAACGCTTTCCCAGTATCAACTGCGCAGAACCAGGGCCTATCACAGATTTCCAGTGATCTAGCCAGAATTCTCTTAGCAACCAGTGTTCCGAACATTTTTGCGCTTAATTTCCACTCACCTTGTTAAACACCGCTTGCCCTGTCAGACCAATGTTGGTCGCAGCGCTCTTCAAGTTGCCTCCAACCATCATGTAGGTAGCCGCCTCAATTTGGAGACCGGTGTCCTTGATAAGCTCGTGAGCATTGAAGCCCCAGCGGTCCTTCAAATCCTGTACGTCTTGTGCCTGGTTGCCGGACATGGCCATGGGGTATGGCTTCTGTAGCTCTCGAAGCTGAGCCGGGGTGATATCCACGTTCCCTGTTCCGGAACATGGACGGGCGAGAATGAAAATGTATCGGTGCGGCCGAGGGGTGATGTAATTTGGCAGCGGCGCTGGCCCAACGTACGGTGATATTTTGCCTTCGCTGGGGATCACCAACTCGCCGTCGTCCCTTGCGGAAATATTAGTGGCCAGCCAATGCCGGACTTGGCCAAAGTTGGAGTCATTAGTAGCCATGAGGTCCTATTCCTTGTGTCAGACTAGATCCCACTTTATTATGCAAGACTTTGATACTTACAGGATCGGTCATGATGAGTACGTAGCTGTTGTTTTTGTCGGAAGGCTGGTAAATCATCGTTAATACGCTGTTACTACACTCGCGGTGTACTTCCATTGAATCCTTTGGAAATGCTTACTGGGGGATCCAAGTAAAGCTTAGGCTCGGGTTGAGTGTCCTGGCGATCCAACTCCTTCCCGGGGGAATCCAGAACAGTGTTGGGCCATTTGAGTACCAGGTTGGAAGGAATGTCTATGCCGACTGGTAAAACATCAGGCACTACCTGATGTTGTCGTAGCTTCTTAGTGACATCGTGAGCTCGCGACATATTGTGTGATCTGAGATATTGAAGTTTCAGAATGCAAGCACAATCCTGTAATAGGGCTTAGAGGTGACGTCGCAAAAGGTGTTCGCATTTATATGCTGCCCAGCGTGAAGACCGTTGGATTTGCATGACGTTTGCATGACGGTGAAAGTTGGTGGTCCTCACCGAAACGTCACCGGCAGGTTGCTGCCGGCAGTCACTGTAATTGGAGAATACTGCCTCGGTGCGATGACAAAATATTCGAGGAGATGGGTATAACAGCCTAGTGGGTTTTCAAGCAAACTAATGCAGACAAGATCTGCAGGGCTCCCATTTCTGCTACTAGGCAGTACCTAAATATCTCTGCTCCAGAGTATTGAAATAATTGTGAGAGACAAGAAAATATTCATGATATCCGCTGGCGGTGGCAGCGCAGACCGCTGAGGCTGACAGACACGCTTGCAAATTCAACGAACGTTGATGTCAACTAGTCTTCTTAGGCTTTCATAGCCATCTCCAACTTGAAACACCTCACAGAATCACCTCCTATAGGAAAAGCTGTGACGGGACACGCCCTACAGGATAACCTCTCATGGGATAACCTCTTCTGAAACAAGGTCCTGTAGATTAACCTCCTATAGGATACACTCTTGTAAGATGATCTCCTACAAGATAACCAGTTCGGGTGTGTCCTCTGTCTTTGCAGGTCCGAATCTCCGGTCTCTTAAATAGAATGACCTTGTTCAACGGCACGCGGGAGTTCCCGCGACTACCAGGTCAGAATTTGTTTCTCTTTGGTGATTCTGCTGCATCACAACCATCAGAAGTGACTGTTCGGCATCTGGCGCTCAAATAATTGCATTGAAGACGCCACATTCCAATGATCGCCGAAGAACCAAGCCTGCCAGCCTGTTCCTGGTGAAAGCCCCTCCCCTTTGCCGAACCGGCTATCTCCGAGTCTAAAACTGGATTACCCCGATCGTGTTCATGGTCTGGGAAGAAATGTCGACTAAAGCGCTGCTGGCCTCCCGGGTTAGACCAAGGTTGTGGTACCTACATAGCTGCAGGGCAGGAACTTCTCCCGATCTTACAATGAAGCCGATGGTTTGGAAGAAGTACGCTTCTTGACAAGCTCGCTGAGTGAGCTCCGCGCCTCAATGATGAGTGTGTGATGCTCAGAGCTTAATGGCTGTGATCTTAGCTACAGCGCTGTCGTCTCCATAAGCGAATGGGGCCTGAGGATTGCGTGAATGGGAACAGGCCAACCAAGCAGCTATGAATTTGATGGGAACAGAAATTATCCTTTGTCGGGCTACCCCGACTCACCTGGCGTGGATACCAGTTTTGGTGTGATTGAGTCACTGCTCTAGAACAGACGTTGCTTACAAGCCAGGTGATCACTCCGGCTTGTCTGAAGACACCACTTGAGCTTCGACAAATGTTTGAGAGTCGTGAAGACACTTTTAAATGACTTAAGTCACGGCGCCAGGCAAACCGCTTGTCGTCGTGAGAGCTGGTACAACTTAAGGTGCATGCAGCTCTTGATTTCTTTCCCTGGGTTCGTTCTCGTTCCGTATATGTCTAAAGCCGTATACGGCGCCTTCATACAGTAAACGCTCAAAGACCCAGGGTTTAAGACAACATACAATGCCGATAAAAGTGGTACTTGACCTTTTTCATGCAGGTCTATCTAGCTGGAGGCTTTGAAGCGTCTTTCTGTGTTGAAGAGTCGTAGTTTTCTCAGAACAGCCAACCATCAATGAGACAGAGAAACGATAGTATTTCCATCACAACGGGCATGTGTGTCTAGTCCCGTCTTGTCAGAACTCCTCACATGCTCGCTTATGATAGACTTAGCTGCTAATCTACCAGAAATGGAATATCGGTAACCAACCAAATCTCGTGATCGAGGTTCTATCGCGTGTTAAAGGCTGACTGACTCATTGGGCCGCGACACGCGTTCTTTTGGCAGTGTTTGTTTGGACGGTCGCAAGCAAACTTCAAACGCGAAATTCTCAATGCACCATGAGCATCTTGAGGCTGTCCAAATGGCCTGCTCCTTGCAAGATCCAACTATTCGAACGGTTCGCATCAACGGCTGATTCATACAGAAAAGTCTCGAACAAGTAAAAGCTCTGCGTTTCCAAGGGTTCTGAGCGGGTGAGGTTGCAATTTCGCCCTGAAATGCAGGGTCCTTACAAGGGTGACCGTGGTATCGGATGCCAAGAACGAATGAGCTGTACAGCTATCGACCCACACGACCGCCTCATCGAAGACGTCGGGCATCGATGTGGATCTCGAGGCTGTGGCTTCTGTTGTGTCCCGGGAAGATGTACTGTAGATTGTTCTCTCGCCTGTTACCTGCTCCTCGGCAAGTGTTGTGACTGTTGTGGCTGGCACCTTCTGACCGCCGATCGCTGAATCTCGCATATGTTGTACTTCCTTCGAGATGAATTCATGCCGCTCTTTCATCGTGATGGTTCATGTGGGCCAGTCACTGTGAGACATTACCCCACAACTTGCACAACCTTCAGCAAGCCTGTGGCTAGAAAACTTCATCGCAGATTATGGTAGATAAGTCGATCTCGGAAAGTTTGCGAGATGTGTGTATATATACGAGCCCATCCTTCGACCTCGTACAGACGCACCTGGTGAGGTCTTGACAATCACATCTGTACTACCAGCCTCTTTCGCAGTAATTGCTTACTTGTCTCTAAATATGGCGCCCAACAACTTTGTTAAACAGCTTCGGCTTTATGCTGTTGAAATCTCTGGGGAGGCCGTGGGAACATTCCTCTTCCTCCTGATGGCACTCTCGGCTGCCCAAGTCGCCAACTCGGACACCTCTCATGCTGGCGATGACATCCACCCGGGCGACATCAACCTCACCCAACTTCTTTATATCAGCTTGGCGTTTGGTTTCTCCCTGGCCGTCAATGTCTCCATCTTTGCCAGAGTCAGCGGAGGTCTCTTCAACCCGGCTGTAAGTTCTTGGTCAATCTCTGCTACAACTTAGGAGTGTCACTTGGCAGAAGCTAACAGGACGCAAAAAGGTTACCCTTGGTATGTGCCTTGTCGGAAAGGTCAACTGGATCAAGGGCATATTCTTGACCGGCGGCCAAATTCTCGGAGCCGTTGTGGCCTCGGCCGTCGTGAAGGGCATCTTCCCCGGCACCTACGTCGTCCAGACAAAGCTTGGCCACGACGCAACCATTGCTCAGGGTCTGCTTATTGAAACCTTCCTTACCATGCAGTTGATGCTTGCAATCTATTTCATGGCTGTCGAGAAGCACGAGGCCAACGTGGTGGCTGCTCTGGTCATTGGATTCGCCCTCTTCGTGGCTGAGTAAGTGCATCTTACAACACCTCTGCCGTCATATATCGGAACATAAATCCATACTGACTTCGATATTTCAGGCTGCCGGGAATCTACTACACTGGTGGCTCTCTGAACCCGGCCAGGACTTTCGGTCCTGACTTGATCACCCTCGACTTCGGCGCGGCGCACTGGATCTACTGGGTCGGTCCATTCCTGGGTGCCACCATTGCCGCTATCTTCTACAAGTTCATCAAGTTCTTGCAGGCGGAGGCTGCCGAGAACAGCAACGATACCGAGAGACAGCCTCTTCTGTCCTGAAAGAAGACGTATCGGAATAACGCCGCGCTGATAAAATTGAGATGGCAACACGTCTCGGGTAGCTACAACAGACTGCACGAATGGAATGTTTCATGAGGAAAAGTTATGGTTTGGTACGGATGATTGTGATGAATGCCTTAACATATATTGAGAAATAAAGCAATGGTGACTATTTAAGACAAAATAGCCTTCCTGTACAAGCAATACCATCTATAGTGTTCTCAATTCAGAGTGAAATTGCATCCATTTTGGATTGTGTCCCACCAAGGCCTTCGTCTCAACAACTCGTTTGCATGGTGATCCCAAGCCCCAGAGCACAATATGAGTGAAAATCATTGGATGCCTAACCGGCTGATCTCAAATGGCAGAAAGAATTATTTGACTGATACACCCAACCCATATTTTTCAGACTAAGTGGGTCCTTTTGTTTTTCTTTTGCTCCCAAAAACCTGAAACTCGAGTGTAGACAACATTGAAGCTTCACCCAGTTGTCCGCTTCCAAGGTTTGTGGCCACTGCAGTGATGTAATGAAATTCTGGGGGCAAGAGCTAATGTGAGATAAGGTAACGTCCTATGGAATTATTCTCCGCCGGGCAATTGAACTGCTCTTACAGGCTGTCTGTCTTTAACTCATTCTGCTGTCTGTCGACTTCAACGTGGTCGAAGTCATCTAGGTTGCCCTCCCATGGAACAATCTGTACTGAACAACACTCTTCAGGACAAACCCTCCAAAACAAACCCCCAAAAAATAATCCCACTCGGGAAGAACTTGCGTGGGAGCTCATGTGTGAATGATATACAAATACCACCAGCTACATTCTGATCGAGCCACAAGGAGCTCGCCGATGACTCATTGTAATGTCTTGAAATGTGGCAGTGTTGCCTGTAAACTTGTATGTGATATGTGTAGTCGGCTCGTAGATAGCTCTCAAGTGCTATCTGGGTTACCAAGGAGGCGCCCCTACTAGCTGAGGGAGAGTCCAGTTGGGCCCAGTTAAGTGAAATTTCCATTCAGATAGACCGACTTGCCTAGTTCTGAAAATCCTAAAGATTCGTCAGCGCGGACTGTAATGCGAAAAATAAAAGGGATAAGAGCTTCCAACTTACCAAGTCATGTTTCGACAGTAAGCGTGAAATACTAAATTCCTGTCGCTATAGTCCTTGACTTCGACGATCGTCTTCATCCTCCACTTCGGATCAGGAGATTTATCTTGATACCCGAATAGCCCACCGGGCTGTGTCCCAGTCAAGCTTGACCATAGCGCAGGAATAAAAGATGGCATGTTGAAACCAAATACTGTTGTTGAAGTTGACGCGGGTAGGCTGCTCTCCCAACTGGTATGAGGCATGGGAAAATAATCTTTCTCCTGGACCGTCACACCGACAGCGTCGTCATGAGGCCTCAAACGGAATCGTTGAGACCGGAGGTCTACAGCGCGAGAAAAGGAGGGCATTATGATGACACTATCGCTGATTTCGTGCGAATGTGTTTTTTCTTTTCATAACTTGCGTTGACTTCTATACTGGACAAACTGCCCGCAGAAATACATCCAACACTGCATCACCACGACACACCACCTGCTGAAGGTAAGCAGTATCAGCCGACGTTAGATCATTCTTGGGTAAGGCTTCGCCTTGTGACTGTGCCTTTGCCACCATGCGCGTGTCGGATGATCCCTGGAACTGTGGTGTGCCCGAGGCACTG
The DNA here is from genome assembly GCA_000800745.1 of Diaporthe longicolla. Classification (NCBI taxonomy): domain Eukaryota; kingdom Fungi; phylum Ascomycota; class Sordariomycetes; order Diaporthales; family Diaporthaceae; genus Diaporthe; species Diaporthe longicolla. Next base: position 333,586 of record JUJX01000010.1, on the reverse strand, counting down.
CTACTGTCGACACGGCAATCCTCCCCCATTGAGAGCCTCTTCAGTACCAATAGGACTTCCTTTCCTTTTTGGAGAGCCCGCCGCACCACCAGTCGCCGGATTGCAACAGAGTCTTCCGGACTGACTTCATAGTCGCCTAACCGACATGGCATGCATGAATTCTCGCCACCAACATTTTCCAATCCTGAGGATGTCCTATTCATGCGAGTGGCTGTGTGGCTGCCCAGAGTGGTGGACTGGACCTCTGCCACGACATGTTCATAAAGTCGCATCACCAACTGGACACAGGATACTGTGATGAGGACCGAACATGACTCCTTTGAGCAGTGCATGCAGGACAAGAAAGATTTTGATGCGTCGAGAGCCGTGTTAATGTGCTGTATGCAGATGTCGAGTCGACACAGGTTACTGGATGCGGAGTGCCTTTTCTTATTGGCATGTAATTGAACTGTGCGGTGAAAGGAATAAAGTCTGGTGAGTGCGTGTGTTTGATCTGCAAAACAAGTGCATATCCCCTGGCCATCCAGTTCATTTGGCGCAGCCGTGCTGGGTGAGGCTGCAGGTGAGAAGGGTATTGTTGAGCAGATATTGCTGAAAGCGTCAATGTCGGGCATATCGAAGGTGACTTGGTTATAATTGAAAAAATGACCTTCGAAGGCTGATTCTTCTGTCAGGGGATGAATCGAGCAATGGCTCTGGTCTGATAAGCTTTCTGGCGAAAGCAGGCACTGGGACTGTGACTGCTTGATATGGTCAGGAAAAAGATCCATCAAACAAGAAAGTTGCCGAGGTTCAACCTCAGATACTTACGTCACTGGGATAGTTTAAGTGGTCGAAAGGGGCATTCTGGTCCTGAATCTGCAGACCCATCCCGAGTAAAACGCCGTCAAACCACGTGGCGTCGTTCACACCTGTCTCCATCGTGGCTGACGGGTTCCAACCGTAGTCGAGGCTGGCCTGTCTGGCAGCATGTTGCTGGCGGATGCGGGCGTGCTTGTCAAGTGTCTTTCGGTTGCAGCTACCCTTGGGCTTGCCTGCCCTCATGGCGACACTGTAAGTGCAGGGCAGGTCTTGAGCCTGGCACCGGTCACAAGCAGCACCCCCGGAACACTTGACTTTCGCAGCATGGCAGAAGTCGCAGGCGCTGCGTAGCTTGACGCCGGGGCGATCCTTGCCGTGTCTAGCTGGCACCGGTGGACCATCGGGGGTGCAGCGGGCGCTACTCGAGGGCTGGGATGTTAATGTTTCCCCAGAGAATGTCTCCGACATGGTGTTTATTTTTCGTGCCGATAGTCTGGTCATAGAAAATAGGGGAATTCTGCTCCTCTCACAGCGAGGACGTCATATAATAGCTTTCTGGACAATGGCGCGTACGCATCAACATCACCGGTCCCGTAAGCTCACCGATCCATACTCCAGGGGCTCGACTCAGGTCGCCCTCAAGGCTGAAGCCTGGCCGTTGAAGCACGGACGATCAGATAAATACACTGTGGGTTCGAGATGGATCTGATAACAGATGCGAACGCGACATCCACTACAAGATGGGTCCAATGGTCCCACAAACTCTCCATCCCTTGACCGGCTACGCTTCTGTAGTGCGTCTCATTCCCGGGGATTCGAGGAGCCCGTCCGCTGGAGCCTTGGTGGACACCTGTGGACAGTCGACCTGGATGTTTGAGTAGTGACAACAAGGATACTTAGGTACGATGCTGAACTCCCGGGTCATAATGTTCCCACTTCTTTCTTCGAGGGTAGAAAAAGTTTCTCATCGATCAGTAATTGTCATCCACCAGCGCAGTTTGGGTCATCAGACTAGGCAAGAGACCCAATTGGGCACAATTTATTGAATGAATGTTCGACCAACATACGTTGCATAAATCTATCACAGATATCTCACATGTCAAACGAAGCACATGGGAGAGCTCTCAGATTTACTGATCACCTAATCGTACGCTGGCTGGTAAGGCTGTCTGCCGATGTTTTGGCCAAGACCAGACCCGTCCATTTGGCTCCACCCCGACTTCGGTCCACATCGCGGGCGGGCCTGTGGGGAGGCCGTTGGGATGAACATCAACTTAGTATTCGGAAAGGCAACTCCATGCATCGTATTGATACGTAGCAAAATCGTCTCTAAATTTTGAGAAACGATATACCAATGGAGATTCACCCTGGAGAGTCCAGGACTATGATGTAGTGGTGTTAACTCTCTACCAACCAAGATACTAAATTTTGGCGGGCCTAGAAGCTTTACGGAGCTACTAGTAAATGTATCTATGTATGGTGAGCAGAGTTCCATTGACGAGCTTTCATTGATCCCCGGTACTCAGAAAGACAACACAGTCAATGTTTTATAAAGATGAGCAGAAAACTAATATTTGAAAAAGTGTCTTGGCAAAAGAAGCGGCCCTTCACACGTGAGATGGTGGAGCGACCGCGTCACTGAACTGAAGGGCCCTGGTGGGGACAAACGGGTCCCTGCGAACTCTATCCGCCCAGAACCTACGTCCTTGCAACCATTGTTGCGCAGAGTGCCTCTGGCTTCAAGACGGAATCGGCAGAGAAAAAGAGAATAGCGCGAACGTCTGAAGTGTATGTCCACGTAAAGCACGTTGTCGGGAGCCAAGAATACAATTTGTGGCGGCGTGTGACCGCAAAGCGCCAGCGCGGATTGCTTCGCGGGAACGTAGTCATGCACTTACATTCGTCCCAGTTTTCGGGTCGCGGAAAGTGGGAGGACCAATGGATCACGGCGACTACTTCTAGAGATGCTGCTGAGTGTGGAACCACGACACAGAAAATCGCCGAGCATATTGTCCGATGACACATCATGAGCTTCAGAGTAGACCTGGCCGGCTGTCGCTTTCGCATTTTGCTATGCGTGGCACCGAGTACGAGAAGAGTCTAGGTGACCCTCCACGGAGACCGAGCTGTTCTCCGACCACCGCGGAGTTGGGGACAAGTCCACGACAGCTGCTACATAATTTGTTTACCAGCGTAATCACTCTTCCTCTGCGAACGAATGGCCGAGGACACCATTGTCAAGCTATACAGCTATGTCCAGCCGAAGCAATTTATCACGAACCAATGTATCGAGTCCAACTGGCTCTTCCGAGGGACAGCCTGTAGGACGAGATGAGAAATATTCCACTGATGCACCTGAGACCACAATGTCATCACCTTCAAGTTTAGAGCCTCCAGACGGCGGCATGAAGGCTTGGGCATGTGTCGCTGGCTCGTTTCTACTTCAATTCTGCTCTTTCGGTTATGTGAACGCGTAAGTCTGTTGTCTTCCGAGGGTTAACCCAATCTTGCAAGGAAAATATCATCCGGCACTGGTAATTACTGAATGTGTACGCTGATATGCGCAACAGCTGTGGGATATTTCAGTTATACTATAAGGAGATCCTACTGCCAGACCAATCATCTTCGAGCCTGGCCTGGATCACCACCCTCCAGATATTCCTTCTCTTCATGCTCGGGCCCTTCATCGGGAAGCTCATCGACACCCATGGCTCGCGGGTGATTTTGGCACCATTCTCAGCTATGGCCGTATTTTCTGTTTGCATGCTGAGTCTCTGCAAAACATACTGGCAGATTATACTCGCCCAGGGTGTTGCTTTCGGCCTTGCGACATCCGGACTGTCATTGCCCGCAATGACGCTCGCGACCCAGTGGTTTTCCAGCCGCCGCGGACTGGCAGTGGGAATTGTTTCATGCGGTTCAAGCCTGGGCGGTGTCGTCTTTCCGTTGATCATTCCGGCCCTCGTAGAAAAGGTTGGCTTCGCATCGGCCGTGCGCTGGGTGGCTCTACTACAAGGAATATTGCTCGTCGTTGCCAATATCTTGTGCTCTTCTCCATTTCCACCGAAGAAGAAGGCAAACGGAAAGGAAACGCCTTCAGCCGGATTGAAGGCATTTAAGTCCTTGCCCTGGCTTTTCTTCGTATTTGGCTGCTTCTTCACTATGTGGGTATGTAGAAGCTTCCCTATCAGCCCTGCGTTTTCATCTAGCTGACATGTTGAATGATTGCTGATGCGCGTATACAGGGCCTTTTCGCACCGCTGAATTATCTCCCCGAGATGGCTGCGCAGAGCAACGTGATGAGTACACAAATGGCTCAGTACACACTCGCTATCGCCAACGCTGGCTCGGTATTCGGCCGTGTTATTCCTGGCTGGGCCTCGGACCATCTAGGCCAGTTCAACGTCATGACAACTGTGTCACTTCTCAGTGGAGTCCTGTGTCTTGCTTTCTGGCTACCGTTGGAATTCTTCCCAACCTTCCCGGGAACCATTGTCTTCGCGTTACTATACGGCTTCTGCAGCGGCGGTTTTGTGAGCCTCGGCGCGCCTTGTGTTGTTAGACTGGCCGAGGGCAAGATGGATGAGATTGGGCTGAAAATTGGAGGATTCTGCTTAGCCATCGCTTTGGGTGCTTTGACAGGGCTTCCGATTGAGGGTGCTATCAAGGACAGCCAGAGCGACAGCTTTGCGGGTCTAATGATCTTCGCCGGGGTATCCATGGTTCTGGGCGGCCTTTTCCATGGAGGTGCCCGCATTCTGAAAGGAGGATGGAAACCAACCACAAAGGTGTAGGGCCGAGAGGATGGCTCCCAATTTTAATAGTAATGTAGCTAATTCATAATCACATATAATGTTTGCCGCATTACCTCCAGATCTTGAATAACACCATCTCAACGTATGTCTTCTAGTTATGACTTACTACTTCAAATGTTACATCCGACCCACTGTTCAGTAGGAAGTTGTGCAAAGCGAGACCATGCTGCTGGAGCTTATCCCAAGACAATATCCTTAAGAAGGGCTTTAGAACTTTGTCCTAGAGTCGGTGATTCTATAAGAGTTGTTCTATAGAAAGATGCGGGAAAGACGCTGGGCGCGCATCAGACGCTCGAGCGAAGCTCAACGATTTGATATTCCCTGATTGCGTTTGTCGTATTATGAAATCATATCTCATTTGATGGCGTCTTCCAATGTGAATTGATTGGCGTTCGTTAAAAATATAGAGGACAAAATATCATATCTAACAGTGGTAAGTGAGCACACGTGGAGTGTGATGAGAAAGATGATTCGTGCTCAGAACACCTTCATCCAGCACCACCACAGCTAAATGTCAAAACTTTTAATGTGCCGTATCTCCACTCATTCCGCACTCCAACATAACAGCACATCGCGTATAGCCTAGAACAAATAGTTACGCTTCCCTTCTCTTCATTTCTAGCTCCACATCGAATAGACCAAGCCAGTTCGTTTTATCTGTCTTGAAGTAGTAATCGTTCTCCTTCTTCATATTGGGCCGCACAATCAAGTCATATTGATTGAACAGTTGGTAAACAAGTGCATGGACCATCTTATCACTGATGTTGTTTCCGAGGCATTTTCTGGGACCGTAGCCGAAGGCTTGGAGATTGTATCGAAGCTGTGGGAAACGACAAACGTGTCAGAATATGTGGACTAGCGCGGCCTAGAGCGCGAGAGCTTTTTCTCCGGTGGCGTGAACCTACCTTGGTTGAGGGGATGGTGAAGAATCGGCTGGGACGGTATTCCCGGCTATCCGAGCCCCAGAAGGGATTGCGGATGTTGATCGCGTGAGCGTCAACGACGCAGGTCATCTGTAGTGGATATTGGTCAGAAAGACGACGAAACTTTGCAAGACGGATCGACACATTGTTTCGACTCACGTCTTTCGGGATTCTGTATCCACCCAGTATTTTTTCTCGTGGGGGCTTCTCCGGGAATGAGTACGACAGCACCGGTTGGAGCCTCAGGGACTCGAGCAGACAGTAATGAAGCAAGGTGTCTTTCTTCCCGAGATATGCTTCAATGTTGTCGGCATGCTCGGTGAACTCCATTCGAAGTTGCTCAGTGACGGCCGTGTTGTCTGCAAGAAGGATGACACAGGATGTCATGACGTGGGTCGTAACATCCAGGTTGGCAAATAGAGATTCGGCCAGGGTCTGGAGCACTTCCTCGCGATCTACCTTGCCGGCCTCTGCGGCGCGGAATAGATCCACCATCTGGTCATTCATACCAGCTTCGACACGGCGCTTGAATGCAGCGTCGTTGAATTCTTCCCATCGGTCGATATATGTCTTTGTCACCTTCCAAGCATCTGTGTTGAGCCATTTCGTCAGTCTTGACCTGTTGATCCCTCCATCAATGACACTGGCAAAGGACTTGGTGAAAAGCTGGCCCAAATCCCACAGCCTATCCACCTCCTGCTGATTTAGGTTCGAATAGAACATATTGGCAATTTCATAGTAAGGGTACCTTGTCAATGCCTGGGCAGCATTCACGACAAATCTCTCGTCGCCACTCTTCTCCAGTCTATCATGTAGGCTGTATTGTGCCATGCTCTGGACGTAAACTTTGGCATGCTCGTTCAAATTACCGACCATTTTGAGTGAAATTTTGTGTGAGAAGTGTCGATCAAGTTCTTTGCGGAGATTGATCCAGCGTTGCCCATTGATCAAGCCTGCTCCCTGGCCCATGATCTGGCCAAGGAGCCATCCGGTATTCGCTGCAGAGGCTTTTGCGTGGTCGGAAGCATTTGTGTAAAGGGCCTGTACATCTTTCGGGTCCGTGATCACCCTCAATGCCACAGCCACGTCAGCGTCGCCATATGACCTGGCTAGGGTTGAGGGTAGCTCGTTGGGACTCACTCACACTTCTGGATTGGAGCCAACCCATATCCTGTAAATTGAACCATACTTCGCTTGCCACTCATAGGACCTCTCTCTCGCACACAGAAATTTCTCGGTCATCTGACCATCCAAAAAGGTAAAAGGAGGGCCCTTGATGTTGGTACCACCATCGAGGCTAGGGATGTGATAAAGGTGAGATAAGACTGCCTGATCGACTGTCAACAAGTTTGTTCCTTTCGAAAACTAGTGGGATTGCGTTCTCACATTGCACGTCAAGTCCAGAATCCTTCGAGCAGCATGTGTCCTGAGTGCTAACACTGCGAAGCCAGCAGCTATAGCCAGTGCAGCAGCGATAAGCTGCATTTTGATGTCAAGTTGCCAGTTGTATAACATACTCGGAAATGCGTATGGATTTGTTGCGTCTTGCAAACTAAGTCTCCGAGCCAGAGTCTGGCCTTCAGCCTTTTCGAACGCACGTGGGCAATATACGCTGGTAGGCGAAAATCACTCAGAACCCATGATCTTTTCCCCTAATATCCTGCCATTGTAAAATCGTATGACACTAGGTTTCATCTGGATCTTCCAAGACTTTGGTCTACTTGTTCAAAACCTCATGGAAGCGTGGCGTGCAGGGATTCTCATGGATATTCGCCGCCAATATTCACCGTAGCACACCTTGTGGGTCTTCCCCGGAGTCAAACAGGCGGCATGTGGGTTTCTGTACCTGCCAAGCGATGTGGGCGACATGGGATATTCACGATCTGGCGCTGTATGGTCAGCTCGGTGATATTGATTCCAATGCCAAGCCACCGTGATGAGCAGCGCTTGCGATGAATGCATATTGAAAGCTTATAAAGGGAACAGCCCTGTTATAGTCGATGGCATCAAACGTGATGAATGCGGGAAAATACACCTGATACTCGACCCAGACATCTTCCCATGCACTTTGACTTTCATCTTTGCCACCATTTTGCTCCTCCACTGCTGTGTTATCTCCTCTTTAGTTCAGCTACAGTAATATCTGTATACAACTTATGCCTAGCGCTGGGAAGATGAAATGTCTCGTCGAGCTGTTCCAGGATCATGTCTCCACGAATCCTAACGACATTGCTTTGGAAGACAGTACAGAACCCAGTATCTCCCAGCGATGGACGTATCAGGAGCTCGACGCGTCATCGGACAACCTGAGCACCGAGCTGGGAAAGCATGGCGTTGCCGCCGGACAAGTCGTCCCTATACTCTCGGGGCGTTGCACTGGCTCAATCATGGCCATTCTCGCAGTACTGAAACTGAGGGCTTGTTATGTGCCTATGGATATCGACACATGGGGCGTGGATAGAATCGAAAGCACACTCGCCCGGGTAAAACCAGCTTTAATTATCACAACCAACCCAGACATCCTATCAACCATCTCAGAACATTTTCATGTGCTGCATGCTCAGCAAGATGGACGCGGCTTCGAATTGCTTACGCCCAAACGTGATTTGTCGATAATCATGCCAAGGAACGAATTGCTGCAAAACCCACAGGGCTCTGTTGAGGAGGACTGGGCGTACCTCATTTTCACGAGCGGTAGTACGGGAAAGCCGAAAGGGGTTATAGTAAAACAGAAGTCGGTATCAACGCTCGTAACCCAGCACCACGCTCAATTGCCGTTCAACCTGAGCGCTGTGTCCGGTGATAGGGTGCTTCTGATCTTTTCATTTGCATTCGATGGTGAGTTCTTATCCCAAGATGTTACCTTCTGAGTAATTTTCCAATCGGAAGCAAATACATGGGGAGCTATCCTACGGGAAGTTATCTTATGGGAAGTTATCCTATGGGAAGTTGTCCTATGGGGGATTTTCCTTGGGAGGTCATCTGATCAAGCTACAATCATGAAGAAGAAATGACTGACGCGTCAGATTTTAAAAGCTTGTGCATACGTTATTCTTTCCACGCTCTGCAATGGCGCTACTCTCGTCCTTTCAAGCCCTGTGACCTTGGCAGAAGTGGCGGACTCTTGCTCGATATGGATCACCACACCGAGCATTCTCTCAGCAATGGACCCAACCAGGGGATACAAGAAAGTGAAGTGGATTATAATGGGTGGTGAATCGCCAACGCCGTCACTGATCAGGAACTGGAGTTTTCCCAACAGGAGACTCATCAATGCCTACGGTCCTACCGAGGCTACCTGCGTCGTCTCCATGGCTGAGCTGCGTCCCGATGAGCCCATCACTATGGGGCGCCCTATCCCCTACTGCACAATGCTGCTTGTCGACGCAGACGACAACGAGGCAGATGAAGGCGAACTTCTTGTGGGCGGCCCGGGCGTCGCGGTCGGCTACTTCGGAGACGAGGAGCTGACGACCAAGATGTTCATTCGACGGGAACCGAGCGGTGAGATTTTTTACCGAACCAAGGACTACGCCAAGCGGACTGCAGACGGGTACGTCTTCTGTGGTAGGAAAGATGGCGTCGTCAAGAATCGTGGCTTCTTGGTGAATCTGGAGAGCGAGATCGAGCCAGCCATGATGACTTCCAGCGGGGACGACCCATCCTCAATGGTGGAGCAGTGTGCAGCGATCAAGTCGCCCGAAGGCACACTTGTCGGTTTCGTATGCCCAGAGGCAGCGGCAGAGGGCCTTCGCGAGCGTATGCTGGAGCACTACTCGGCCTTCTTGGTTCCTGATACAATTCACGGAGTAGAGTCGTTCGCATTGACACCAAACGGCAAAATCGACCGGAAAGCACTGCAAGTATTGCACGAGAAGACACAATTGCCACAGTTTCTGAACGCCGACATTTTCTTGCAGCATGTGCGGGACCAAGGAAAGTCTATCACTCCACTAGAAGCTGTCAGGCATGCGATATGCACTGTTTTGCGAGTCGTGCAGGCACGCGTTGGAGATGATGCGTCGTTCCGTGCTTTAGGAGGACACTCACTTGCTGCAGTGACGTTGGTTTCCACGCTCAGGAGGCTTGGATTCTGCACTGACGTCGCGACGATCTATTCACAAGACACTGTGGCTGGTATAGCTTCTGCACTGGAGCTGACGGAGGTTAAACAGAGAGAAATATGCTCCTTGGAGGCTACCGAATCGGATCGGATAAGCTTCCTCGAGACTCTATCGGTTCCTCAAGGCGGGCTAGTCGACGCACAAGTCTTTCCGGCGACTGACATGCAGACACGTATGGTCAGAGGAACAGTCGCCAATCCGTCTGTCAACTTCCTGAAAATCGGCATGACATTTGATCATCCAAAGACAGACCACGCAATATTCCTGAGTGCATTGCGGCAAGCGTGGAACACACTGGCCAGAAAGCATTCAATCTTGCGCACATCATTCCGCCTTGACAGCCTTCTAGAACCAGTCCAAGTCCTGAACCTAGCCCATGAAATTCCATGGGATGAGGAGGTCGTCTATTCTGAAGCAGATTGGAACGCCAGAAAAGACATCACGGCCCGTTTCATATCCGGAGAATTCACTTCGTTCGACGAACAAGACCCTCATGCCCTATCCAGGTTTCATATAGTCAGCTTCCCAGGCGTCAGAACACGCCTGGTTTGGACAGTCCACCATGCACTGATCGATGGCTGGTCCGCGAGTTTTGTACTCCATGACTTATGGGAACTACTACACGGGGTCCAGGAGGTGCAGCCTTCATGTTCACAGTTCTCCAACGCATCATGGTATCTGCGCAAGTTGATCCAAAGGGACTCTGAACTAGCAAAGAGCTTCTGGAAGGACTTGCTTCAGACCCAGAGCGAGAGCATTGCTCACCTTCGTATTACACCACCTTCAACAGATGGAACGGAAACGCGTCCACAGGCGGAAAGTCATCGCAAAATGTCTGTACGCATGAGCCGACTGATAGACGCAGCGAAAGAGCGCGGAGTCACCACTGCTTCTTTGGTGTATAGTGCTTGGGCTATCCTGCTCTCCAGATACTGCGACTCCGAAGAAGTCGTGCTTGGCGCGGTCCTCTCCGGGCGCAGCCTACCGCTAGACGGTGTCGAGAAGATTGTCGGGCCGATGGTCAACACGCTGCCAATGCCAGCCGCTGTCGATCCGGAGACGACTGTGACAGAATACCTGCAACAGACCTTTCAGACGCTCTGTCGTGTTCTCAATTTTCAATGGACGCCAAACTCCCTCATACAGGAAGCCACTGGGTCCCTGGGCACGGAGTACTATGACACGCTCTTGGCGATCCAGTATGACTTTCCAGCGAGTGAATGGCGTTACCACGAACCACGATTGTGCTCGCCGCCGTACGAAGTGTCGTATGTGGAGACAACCGAAATGCCTCTGACAGTCATGCTTGATGCGGTCGACGGTAATTTGGACGCAAGGTTCATGTACCAAGTGTCCCATCTCAATGAGGCCACTATCGAAAACATGATTCAGCACTTCGAGAACATCTTAGTCGCATTCCTTGACGCTTGCTTTGAGGACCCGCGGAAACCTGGACGTACAGTCGGCGATGTCTCCGACCTCATGATGGGCCACGATGAGCTACCGCAACGCCTGAACTGCACTGGGCAACAGCTCGAAGAGCCTTATTCAGGCCCGGAAACCCTCCCACAGGCGCTTGAAGACTCATTTACGAAGCATCGAGACCTTGTTGCCGTTGAAGGGCTCCACAGGAGTCTGACATATGGCGAGCTGGATACCGAGACTGCCCGCATTTCCAGGATTCTAGAACAGCATGGTGCTAAACCGGGGGAGATTGTCTGTGTCATCGCCGATGGCTCGGTGGAGTGGCTAGTATCGATCGTGGCCGTTGTCAGAACCGGCGCTGCGTATTGTCCGATTGACCACAAACTTCCCTGGGAGCGGCAAAAGTACATGATATCTACCTGCTCGTCGCCATTGGTTCTGTTTCCCACCAGGTCAAGCAGAGCAAAGTCTCCCGGATTCGAGAATGTACCCGCCTTGCTTGACGTGGAGACCCTGCTTTCGGGCAATGACGCCCAGATTTCGGTTGAACCATCTTCAGTGGCATCTTCAACACAAGGAGACTCGATTGCAGTTGTTATATTCACTAGTGGAAGTACGGGATTCCCCAAAGCTGTACAAGTTCAGCACAAGGGCATACTTTCCCTCCTCAATTATGATCCGGCCAGACTCTACTCCAAGCCCGGCCAACGCAACGCCCAGCTGCTGTCCCTCGGCTTCGATTGCTGCGTTAAAGAAGTATTCTCAAGTCTGCTTTACGGAGCAACACTAGTTCTGAAAGACTTTTCAGACCCACTTGCACATCTGCACAAGGTTGATGCTACCGTGGCTACACCGTCGTTGATTGCCAGCCTCGACCCTGCTCTGTACCTGAACCTGAAAATAATCACACTCGTGGGCGAAGCGCTCCCAGCTGCTTTGGTTCAGAAATGGTTGCCCGGAAGGACGCTTCAAAATGGCTATGCCCCAGCTGAGTGCACGCTTATTGCAACTGCCCACCACCTACGGCCCGGGATGCCGATTTCCATTGGCAAGCCGGTCCCACGGATGAACTTCTACATCCTTGACTCCACTGGTCGCCCCGTGCCTGCTAGTGTGACCGGGGAAATTCACATCTCGGGGATACAAGTCACACCAGGTTACCTCAACAACGAAAAAGAGACAAAGGGACGTTTCATACCAGATCCATTCCGCATAGGCTGGAACATGTTCCGCACAGGTGACATGGGCCGTTGGCTCGAGTCCGGTGATATCGAGTACATTGGCCGCAACGACAACCAGGTCAAGGTGAGGGGCTTCCGGATCGACCTTGGCGATGTGGAGGCTTCCATCCTTCGTGTGGCACCATACATCGACAGCATTGCTGTGGTGGTGACTGGAGGCAGCCTCAGAGCTTTCGTGACACCCGAAAGCGTGGATACTGAGCAGCTTGTGCAGCTTATTCGGAACAATCTACCTGAGTACAGCGCTCCGAGTGTCATCACTGCTCTGCAAAAGCTGCCACTCTCACGCAACGGCAAGGTTGACAGGGCTCATCTGGCTGAGATGAAGTTGGAACGTGACTCTAGGTACCAGCCACTTGAATCCCAGACTGAGCGAGACGTTGCAGGCGTCTGGGCTGAGCTCCTTGAGAGGAACCTGGAAGACAATCCTATCGGCGCCTCAGACGGCTTCTTCGAGATTGGAGGTCACTCACTGCTTCAGATACGCCTGGCACAGAGGCTCTCCAAGCTGTGGGGAACTAAAGTTCCCCTCAAGGTGATCATACGGCATCAGATTTTGCGAGACTTGTGTGGCGTCCTGGACGAGCACCTGCGGCGTGAACTATGCAAACCAACGTCGGGCACCGAGTTACCAACAGTGGAAGATGGAATCTGTACACAACGTTTTGTCGACACCCCCAAAATCACGAGATCTGACAGACTTCCGGCTTCATACTTGGAGCAGGAAATGGTTCTCAATCAACTCCTATCTGGGGGATCACCCATATGGAATATTGTGTACTCGTGCTATGCATACGGACCACTGGATGTGGAACGCCTTAACGCCGCGTACCAGCGGACACTGCAAGAGCATGATGTGTTGCGTTCCCGGTTTCATATCGAGGATGATGGTACAGTCACCCGCTCCATTCGACCTGCGGGAGAAATCAACGTGAAGAATCACGCATCCAAGGGGCATGAAATTGATGACTTCGTTTCCAAGACGGTCCAAAGGCCCATGGATCCTTTCGTGGAACCACTTTTCCAGATACACACCGCCAGCCTAACACCGTGGAAGACAGTAATCATAGCGGTAATATCTCACATCATTGGTGACGGGCCAACCCTGCACCTGGCTCTGAGTGAAATTTCGGCCGAGTATGACAGCCTCGCTGCCACACATGGCTCGTCTCCTCCTCAGTCGCCAGCCTCGCCACCAAAATCCTCCCTCGACTACCTCGACTGGTCTGCATGGGCCGCTGGTTCCCTTCTCAACACTCCCAGCAGCGAGACAGCCTCTTTCTGGAAACACCACCTCTCTGCTCCAGAAGTCTGCAGAACCCTCGGGGAGTTCCCCCAGCCTCATAGTTACCTCGGCCGAACACGCACTTGGGTCGTGCGGCCAGAGCACCACAAACGCCTGGCCGCACTGAGTCTCAGTCACGGAATCACCATGCATCAGCTAGCACTGGGAGCCACATTTATCGCCCTTCAGAGCATCCACACATCGCCCACTTGTCGCGGCCCAGTGACAATATCACTCGGTGCACCGATGACGATGCGCACCGAGGTCGGTACCGAAGGCATGCTGGGAATGTTCCTCGACCGCCTTGTTGTGCCTCTGACGTGGGAATTTGACCAGTCCTGTCACGGCGGGGAAGTGACGCCGACGGGGCCAGGCTCAATCGACCAATTCTTCGAAATGGTTGGGGATCGCAGCAGAGCCGCCCTTGCGCACTTTGTTCCCCACCGGGTGCTCCGCACTATCCTGAGGGAGTCATTAGAGGATCCTTCAGTGACCAACAGGGCTGAGCCGAGCCTATCCTGGCCACTATTCCAGGCCATGGTGTCTTTACATACGGCTGTTGAGACGGCCGGGGCCAGGCTGCGCCTGGAAGGCGTGGAGACGGTGGAATGCGAGGGTGCCCGGCCGCAGTGTGCGAAATTCCCCGTAATGGTGGAGTTCACGGACAAAGGTGACCATGGGCTCCAGGTCGAGTTGGAAATCGCGGATGACCTACTGGACGAGGAGAAAGCGGACAAGCTGGAGAGGGCCATGGCGTTGGTCCTGGAGCTACTTGGCGGTCCTTGTCCAAGCATCGAGGGAATCATACGTGTTATCAGGGGTGACGGCGTTTGGCGGGACGACGGATTGCCCACTCCCCAGTCAGAGAAAGATTCTCTGGATTACAAACAAAGAACAAAGGTCAATAGAGGCAGTAGGCCTGACGAAGACAGGGCCCTTGTCATCCGGGAGGCCGTTTCGGTGTGTCTTGGTCGACGACTAGAGGATTTCAACGGCGGCGAGACCTTTTGGGATATGGGTGCGAGCAGCATGGATACCTTGGTCCTCCAAAAATTGTGTGAGAAGAAGGGAGTGGATGTGGACCTACGGACGATGTTTGAGACATCGGACCTGACGGCATGGTAGACTAGTTGTGTGCATGGGAGTTATTGATTTCAGATCCATCCATAAGTTGAACACGAGCCTATTCCAAATGATACAAGGGTCCTTGGGTCCGATAATATATCTCAGTGTCGCTAGTTGCAGCCTCAGAACATAAAGTGTGACTGGCTTGGGTAGAACCTTTCTGTCCTGTCCAGAAAATTGGATTTTTACAGTTCAAAATTTCATTGCTTACTTACTTACCGCCTTCAGTCACAATTCATTTTATTGCAAGCTCTGCTAGGTTACCTGCTACGCCGCCACGGTAACTATCTTCCAACCTCCTACGCACCAACTTCTCTGGAAAAGCCTCTAGTAATACAATCTCGTGGAATATACTCTCAAAAGGGGCTCTTCTCCTGGGGGACAGCCTCCTATAGAATATTCCAACTGGGAAGACCTCTGCTTTGAGGCCTTCTGCGGAATAATTTCTTGCAGAAGAGCAGACAGGAGGAGGTAGGTAAGCCACCGGGCCCTACTAGTAACATGACGAAGCTGTCAGAATATCCCGGAAAGCAATGTATCGGATATCATCAGTCGGGCTTTGGCAGGTGCCGGTAAACGAGCCAGTGACCGAGTGGTTGACTCGATGGGCTCCTGAGTGGGTATTCTTCGGCTGCTGGTACAGGGGTCTAACGCCGAGGATATTCACCGAGGACCCCATGGACCGAAATTTCGGGAGATACAGGCACATTCAAGTTTTTATGCCTGGACAAGACTACGGCTGGGGTAGCTCCATGGACCGGTGAATATGAATAGCACCCTAGCATGCCAAGAGCCTGGAGAGGTGTCGAGCAAAATAGCTCATGATCTCTATGTGTTGTTACGTGCAAATGGATAGACATAGCCCGGAGCGGATGATATCGTTCTTTTTTTATGATAGAGACATATAGAATCTGAGTCCGATTTGACCATACATAAGCGCATAAACTGTATGCTCAAGTACCTACTTGTCGATTGCATTGCTTATACGAAGCAGCAAGTAACACCATCATGGAAGCAGAACTAGACCAACTCCTCGCCTCGGCCAAGCAAGCAGCTAAGGCTCTAGATGGGCCCCTGGCACCCTTGGTCGACGAGGCCCTGAGGCTCTCCCAGAACCCGGACTCTCAATCACAATCTGGTGCCCTGCGGTCCAAGATCCTCGACACGATCCAGACCCTCAGCAAGATCCAGCAGATTCTCACCCCTCCACAGGTCCAATTCATGGACGCCATCTTCTCCTCCACAAACACGCAAATCCTCGTCTGCGCAGCAAAGTACCGCTTCGCCGACATCATCCAAGCCAAAGGCCCGCTGAGCCCAACAGCCCTCGCCGCCGAGGCAGGCGTGGACCCAGCCGCCTGCGCCCAGATCGTGCGGTATCTCGTGGAGATGGGCTTCTTCACCGTCGACGCGTGTACAGGCCATATCGCCAACAACCGCACCTCAGAGCTCCTCCGGACGGACCATTGGACCACCTGGCACAACTGGGTCGGCCTGTACGCGGTCGAGCACTACGACATCCTCCCGCGCCTGCCCGCCGCCATCGCCGCGGGGGAGACCCGCTCCGCCGCGCAGCTGTATTACGGCACCGACGAGCCCATCTACGCGGTCATGGAGCGCATGGGGACCACGGCGGACTTCCACCGCGCCATCGGCGCGTTCAGTATCGCTGAGGCGCCTGGGTTGCTGGCTGACTACCCCTGGCATGAGCTCGAAGGGGACGTCGTCACGGATGTGGGCGCGGGCGCAGGGGATTTTGTCTGGCATTATCTGTCGGCGTTCCCTGGGGCTCGTGCGGCGGCGTTTGAGTTGCCGCAGACGGCTGAGTTGATCCGGGGGCGGTTTGAGGGTGCGGGTGATGATATGAAGGGAAGGCTTGTGGAGGCTCGGGGCGGTGACTTCTTTGAGGATGAGCTGCCGCAGTCGGCGGCGTATTTCCTCAAATTTGTCTTTCACAATTGGGATGATGAGCACTGCGTTAAGCTGCTTCGGCGGATCAGGGAATCTATCGTACTAAAGCCTGGGATTAGCCGCGTCGTGGTCGGGGAGCACATTGTTCTGGATGGGAAGCTGGGCAGCTTTGCGAGGTATGCTGATATCAGGATGCTATCCCGGGTGAAGAATCGGGAGCGTACCTTGGAAGAGTACCGCGCAATTGCAGAACAGGGTGGATTCAGACTTCATCAAGTTGTATCGCCCCGGGGCTGCCTCACCCAGGTGATAGATCTGCGCCCAGTCTAGACGATGATTGAGAACCTAAGAAGTGTTGCCTATTGAGGACCTATATCCCGTTAGCCCCACAAGGTGGCTCTGTGTTTAGCTTGGACTTCTCATCAGCGTTTGGAAGGCACAGAACATCGAGATGGAGTCTTACTAAAAACATTGAAGGGCCCAGGGGGTTGGATTATAGTATCAAAACAGGGGCCGGCCTTTGCTTTGGTGTCCAATAGCAGATCACCTAGGCAGGTTTTGCCACAGGTATGGCCAACCTTGTGTGGAACCGCCTCCTGTTGGAGGACGACACAGCTTCACACAAGACGATATCCCATGAAATAACCTCCTTCGAGGTATCTTCCTATGGATCAATCTCCTAGAGGACAGGGGACCTGTGTCTTGTAGTGACCTGCTGTGTCTATGGTCTTTACCATTTGTCCCGGATCCGTTGCTTTTCTTCTTAGTCGCCCAGGAGATCACGATAGTGGCACACGATCTATTCATTATCACAGCTGGTGCGGTCAAACGCTGACAGCCTGGAGGGCCCGGGGGGCCGAGAGGGGGGGGGGTTGCCAGGGAACAGGAGCGCTGAAGGTAAAATGAATTGGTAGCTGCGGTATATTGAACATGCAACCGCACTTTCTACGCTGCACAGCCTCTCCCGATTTTGTTCGCCGGCATCACCATCTATTTCGCTTACACCACGCGGCCTCCTCTTTTGCATTATCAGGCCCCTTCCGCCAGATTTCTCGCTCCATGAACCCCATCACCAGTGGCAAACTTTTGGAATGCGTAAATGTCGCTAGCGAACAGCTGCTTGATGTCCTTGTATCTGTCCAAAAAAGCAGACAGTCAATCTGTCCAGATGGCTGCGCTCCTCTTCCGAAACATGCTAGGTACCCCGAGGACCTATTTAGGTAGAGACGACCTCCTCGCTCTCCTCGAGCACCTCCTCGACAATCTCCTCGATGACCTCCTCCTTCTCGCCGTCGATCGCCTCCGATGCCATCTTCTGCTTGATGAGCTCCGCACCGGGGTCGGCGGGCACACCGAGGTCCTCGCGCTCCTCGCGAACCTCGGCCTCGATCGACTCGCGGAAGTAGAACCAGTCCTCCAGCATCTGTCGCCGCCTCTCGACGACCTCCTGGTTGGCACCAGTAATGCGCTGAGCATCCTCCTCTTCGAAGACGCGCGAGTACTCACGGAGGTTCTTGCGGATCTGCTTCTGTTCCTCCTTGGTGAGCAGGGTAGGAGGACGTGGGCGCCACGCCCACTGCTTGAACTTGTCGACGGGTTCCTCGCGGAGGGTCTCTCCCCTGAAATCGTAGATATGGTATCCATTCTCCATCTGTAACAAGTGTGTTAGCGACCTGAAAGTGTGAAAGTACGACGAAAGTGTTTCATGGGCTTACGGAATGCTTCCATGATGACGCCCATGAGGCGACGAAACGTCCAGATGGGTCCCACTCGATATCAGTGACACCGTAGTGATCACCAGTGTTCATGAGCTGGAGGTTCGCCGTCAGGTCCTTGTCAGACTCTGGCTTCTCACCCTCGAAGTCAAGGTCAAAGAACTCGAGTTCCGAGCTTTGTTGGCTGGCAACACTGGCAACGACGACGAACCGGCCTCGTGGCGACCAGTAGATGGCATTGCTGTTCTTCTTCTCCAGGGTGCGCAGATGCTTGAAGTTGCCAACGGCATTACCCTTGGCCTTTTCGGGGCAGAAGAAAGAGACGGAGGTCTTGGGAGCAACGGCAGTAGCTCCTGGTGCCTCGGGGGCTGTGATAATGACGAATCGGTCACCCTTCGGCTCCCAAGCGAAGTTCACCACGGTCTCCTTGACAGTATCGACAACCTCGACTGGCACACCCTTCTCCTTAACACGGAAGATCTCGAGGGTAGTAGCCTGGGACTTCTTGGACTTGGAGTGCCTGTCGACCTTGACGCAGATGTAGGACGCATCGGACTGCCAGTGCAGCTTGGCGTCGGAGACGCTGAACAGGTTCAAAGATCGAACAACCTGCTTCGAGGGAATACTCATGAGACCGACCTTGGCCGGGCTGCTGCCGATCTCAGGAGTCCAATAACAGAAAAGTTGCTCGTAGTCCTTCACGCCTTCACGCTTGGGAGTGGCGGGCGCCCAATCGAAGTCCTTGACTCCCTCGATCTTCACGGTCGTCTTGTCCAAGAGACCCATGCTGGGCAAGGTGTAGACGGAGATGGACTGTCCTGGAATCAGACGAGCGACATACTTGTCGTCCGCTGACCACTTGAATGCAGGCCAGGGGAACTTGGGAGCCTTGCCGGGGCCCTCATCGGGGGTGTCAAGATTGGCGAAGGAACGGAGGGGCTTGCCGGTGGCGATATCCCAAATGATGTAGTTCTTGCCCTCGTCGTCGCGCGTCAGCTGAGGGTGGTCGCTGTCGCCAATAGCGATGGGCCGTGCAGACCAGGTGACAAGGTAGTTCTCGTTAGGCGAGTAGGCCACCAGGTTGACGAATGGATGGCCAAAACGACGCAACCTAGACCAGCTGGGACCTCCCCAGAGCTGGACACCAAGCGCGTGGATCGAAGTCAGGTAAGTGCCGAGGGGAGACCACTGCACAAATGTCTCTGTCCAGAACTGTCGGTCTACAATGTTCTCGGGAGCGTCCTTGTCGTTGTTCCAGAAAATGCCAACAGTATCACCACGGTACATGGCGAACTGGTCTCGGCCGCGGCCGGAGGGGTCTGCCAGGAAGGACCGCAGATGCTCGTGCTCCTGGAAAGGCTCGATATGGGGCTCCTTGTACTCCTCCTCTATCCTTCCCTCGCGTCCGAATCGCTCGATGTCTGTCAGCTTGTTGACACGGAGGGTGTGCTTCTTGTCGAGGGGAACCAGGTCCAGCTGTCGGACAGCGGCAGCAGCCTCGGCGGCCGAGGAGTACTCGACGAAGGCGAACCTGCAGGAGGTCGAGTCAGAATTTAAGGCCTTGCGCAGTACAGCAGAGTACAGCAAGTCCTAGGCAGAGTGTCCACATACCTCTCAGAGTTTCCGCTCTCGCCGATGGGCATGTAGATCTGGTCCTCCTTGGTCCTGCCGACCGTGTTCAACTTCTTCAGCAGGAACTTGACGAGCTTGGGCTTTTGGGCCTCGTTGACGACGGGCAGGCCGTCGATGACGACAAAGTGGTCGTAGCCCGAGTCGAGCTGGACCTCATACTTCTCGCGCAGGTCGGAGATATCGATTTCTTCCTCATCGTACTCGTCGTCATCGAGGTCGGCCTCGCGCAGATGCTCGAAAGTGGACGCCATGCTGGGCGATTGTATATCGATGGTAGTTGTTTGTTATTTGCAGTAGACCTATTTGTTGGTACTGTTCTGTTATTGACGCCGTCGTGAGGTGGTGGACCGTGGTCCAGGAGGAGCTTCAAGTGCCTTGACAAAGAAGTCCTTTCTGTAATCGACGCCTAAAATGCGACGTGATTTCTGTTGACTATCTGGCCAAGCGATGCAGTCGGAGGCGAGCAAGGCTTCGGTGCTGACGGTGACGGGGGCTGGGAGACTGGAGCAGCTGTCAAACACCAGTGGCTTTGAGTTGTCGCAACGGCTGATGAATTTTCCCGCGATGGAGTTTTGGGCCACGGTCGAGGTGGGGAGGGATAGGTGGTGTAAAAATGGAACACGGTGCACTCTGCTAGCCTCTGTGACTCCCAGTTAGTGGCCCCCTGCCTGTGGCCTGCGCTGCCTAAACCGACATTTCGCGTCCAAGCTTCCTCTGCTGCTGCCAGCTGGATTTTCAGTGGGACCTGCGAGCCCGGCGCAGGAATTTCCTGGCCTCCGACTGCTGCGTGCCTCTCACCGCCTGCCGCATCTAGAACCAGTGCATCACCCGTACCCCGCGGCTCTTTGCGGTCAAGAGTAGGGGTACTTCGGTACATCTGAGGCATGGGTACGCGCTAGCAGTATCGAAAAATCAGCTTTCGTCAGGGGGGAGCTGTCGCCTGTCTGTTGTCCATGTTGACTGCCATCGTGTAGCCTCCCACCATCCCCACGCTTCGAAGCTACCGAGACAAGGCGACACTTGTTTCCCACCCACGGACAAGGCACCGCACGACGAACTCCCTAGTCCTTCCACGCCTCATTCCCCCCTCGAACTCTACTTCTGTCGCCAGTAGCTCAGGATGGTATGTCGATTTAGCTGCACCTTCCTCCAGCTTGGACCCTGGGTCCCTCCCTGAGTGACCGACTGACTGACATCTGGAATAACAGTCTTCCTTCAGCCCAACCCAGATCTTCGAGGAGGGCACCACCGAGGAGAAGGGAGAAAATGCCCGTCTCACTGCCTTCGTCGGAGCCATCGCCGTCGGCGACCTGGTCAAGAGCACCCTCGGTCCCAAGGGAATGGACAAGATCATGCAGTCTGCGTACGTACTGGCCAGTCTGGTCCTTCGCCAAACTTCCTCGCCTAACTTCTTGTCACTTCAATAGGTCTACCGGAGACATCATGGTCACAAATGACGGTGCAACTATCCTGAAATCCATAGCCCTCGACAACGCCGCCGCAAAGGTCCTCGTCAACATCTCGAAAGTGCAGGATGACGAGGTCGGAGATGGCACGACATCAGTCTCCGTCCTGGCCGCCGAGCTGCTGCGCGAGGCGGAGAAGCTGGTCGACAAGAAGATTCACCCCCAGACTATCATCGAGGGATACCGATTAGCAAGTCAAGCCGCCCTCAAGGCCCTTGAGGACTCCGCTGTCGACCACAGCAAGAACCCCGAAGCCTTCCGGAAGGACTTGATCGCGATTGGAAAGACGACACTCAGCTCCAAGGTCCTCTCCCAGGACCGGGACCACTTCGCGGAGCTCGCTACCGAGGCCGTGCTGAGATTGAAGGGCTCCTCCGACCTCAGCAATATTCAGATTATCAAGAAGGCCGGTGGCAAGCTGAGCGACTCTTACCTGGACGATGGGTTCATCCTGGACAAGAAGATTGGAGTCAACCAGCCCAAGCGCTTGGAAAAGGCCAAGATCCTGGTCGCGAACACGTCTATGGACACGGACAAGGTCAAGATCTTCGGTGCCCGCGTCAAGGTTACGTCTACGAGCAAGCTCGCCGACCTCGAGAAGGCCGAGAAAGAGAAGATGAAGGCCAAGGTTGATAAGATCAAGGCGCACGGCATCAACTGCTTCATCAACCGCCAGCTCATCTACAACTGGCCCGAGCAGCTCTTCACCGATGCCGGCATTATGTCCATCGAGCACGCCGACTTCGACGGTATCGAGCGACTGGCTCTGGTTACAGGAGGCGAGATCGCATCTACGTTCGACCACCCCGAACAGGTGAAGCTCGGTCACTGCGATGTTATCGAGGAGGTTATCATCGGCGAGGACACCCTTATCAGGTTCTCTGGGGTTGCAGCAGGCCGAGCATGCACTATCGTCCTCCGCGGCGCCACACAACAACTCCTCGACGAGGCCGAGAGAAGTTTGCACGACGCTCTTGCCGTCCTTTCCCAGACCGTCAAGGAGCCAAGGACAACCTTGGGCGGTGGATGCGCAGAGATGCTTATGGCCAAGGCTGTTGAGGCTCAGGCAACGCGTGTCGAGGGCAAGAAGCAGACCGCTGTCTCGTCGTTTGCCGTCGCTCTGCGGCAACTACCAACTATCCTGGCCGACAACGCAGGTCTCGACTCTGGCGACCTGGTTGCCCGTTTGCGCAAGGCTATCTACGACGGCATGACGACGTACGGTCTGGACCTGATGATCCCCGGTGGTGGCATCGCTGATATGCGCGACCTGGGAGTTATTGAGAGCTACAAGCTGAAGAAGGCGGTGGTATCATCGGCAAGCGAGGCTGCTGAGGTAAGTTTGGATCCTCTTCCTGCTGGCTGATTTATTTAATGCTAACGGTTGCCACGCAGCTACTCCTTCGTGTGGACAACATTATCAGAGCGGCGCCCAGGAGACGCGAGAGGCAGTGAAGTGGTGGGCCGTAATGGGCGAAACTTGTAGATGTGGACGTTCCTCAACGACTGTACAATACCCGATAGAGCCACCACAGTCAGCCGTGTAATGACAAGACAAGAAACCAATGGTCTTCTGTGGGTGCATTGCATCAATTTTTGGATAACGCCAAATCGCTTGATTCAATGCCTTAACATCCCGATCTACTCGAAATTGTTCCTCGGCCTCCGGGACATGATCCAGTGAACACCCATTGCCCTCCTCTCCCCTTCCTATCCTAGTCCGCTTCTTCCATTTGACCCTCCACGGCAGATAAGATTTTTCAATCGGCATGGAACAGGTCAAGATCCCAGCTTGCCGCAGTTGTGCCTTGCGGATGTTAGCTCATCATCGAGAGCAAGTCGACGGGTTGCTCACCACCACCGGTCACCTCATGAGGTTCAACAGCGCGCCCACCTCCAACCAGGCCAGTCAGCACCAAGGCAAGGATCCATGGCCGCTGCACGCGAGAATACCGAGTCAATCGAGAACTGGCTGGGGCCTTGCGTCGGCTACACGAACACTGTGGAGGCGGCGAGAAAGTGGAAAAGGCCGATAGAGACGCAGTAGTACATGTTGAAAAATGCTGTCAAATGTGTTAGGACGTACAAAATTAAACTGGATCAATTAACTCCCACGATGTGCATTTCAAGTCAGGGTGACTCGCCGACCTGGTTTTAATCCCAAGGCCAAGGAAGGTGTCTCAGCCGCGGGTCATGATAGCATCATAGACCCGGTTCTTTTCCCACCCGCGGGCCTGTTCAACAGCTACTAAAGGAATGGCGTATGTTTACAATCTGCATACTAGAAAATAAGGCTGGGAAACGGTCGGCTTCGCTCTCAGCTCGGACGACCATATGTCCTGGGCTTGTGGCGCTAGGTCGAGACGGCGTTCCCCTGTGGACCGATGTGCCGGTTGCCGATGCACGCTCCAACAGGATTCAAGTGGCAGGTTTGAAGACTTGGCGGTAGGTTGACTAGAACTAGTCCACGTTTTCTTAGGGCTCATTGTCTCTGGAACTGCACTGAGGATGGTATCATTTAGGCCATACAACTGTCAACCTCCCCGATGGTCGTCTCACCGACCTCGCCCACACCGAACATTTCTTCCCTTCACAATCACCGATAGAATTTTTAACGCCATGTGCGTTCAAGCCCTAGATCTCACACATCATCTCCTCTTGGTGAATTGAATCATCACAGGCGGCAGCGTGGTGGTGAACGTGTCCTTTGCCTCACGATCAAACACCTCTCCCGTCTCACCCGGCGCAAAAGTGACATCAAACTCGCGGAGCACCCGCGACAGCGAAATCCGCAGCGAGAGGAATCCCAGGTTCTTGCCGGGACACTGGTACGCGCCGAGCTGGAACGGCAGGAACGGCGCCCCGTCAGTCCCCATCTCGGCCCTCCTCTCGCCGAACCTCTCGGGGACGAACTTGTCCGCCTCCTGCCAGTAGCGCGGATCCCTCTGGATGGCGTACGTGGGTACAAACACGTTGGTGTCCCCCGGGATGAAGGTGCCGTCCACGGTGATACCCTGTGGCGGGGTGACGCGGTGCCCACCCGAGGCCAGCGCCGGCTTGAGGCGCAGCGTCTCGTGGATGATGTCGTCGATGAAGGTCACGTTCCTAACGGCCTCGTAGCTCCACGGCCCGGATCCCAGGGCCGCGTCCAGCTGCGCCTGAAGCTTCTTCTGGATGTCTGGGTGCTTGGACAGGTAGTAGAATATGCAGGCCAGTGTCGTGGCTGTGGTCTCGCTGCCCGCGACGATCACGACTCGCGAGTCCTCGTGCAGTGCTGGGGTCGAGGGGGAGGCCGCGGGGTCCTTGTCCATCACAGCTTTCACGAGCCATGACACGATGTCCTGGGGGTATTCTTCCGGGTCGAAGTTCTGAACGTCTTGTCAGTTTGACAGTCTTTTTTTCTGTGTCGATTGCCGAGGGGTGGTAAATCTCACCTTCTTCTTGGCTTCGATTTCTGAGCCGCACCACGAGAAGAATTCCTGGTATGCCGCCGCAGCTCCTGGAATCTTACCGGCCATGTTCAGTAGCCATGGGACGTGGCTCAAGATTCCAAGAACTTCCATGGACGAGTGGACACCCTGAATAGCGGGATGCTCCTCCCCCTTGGGTACGCCGTTGAACTCCTTGCCAAACCCAACCTTGCCTATCTCCGGATCAGCTGCTAGAAAAAAAACGATATGGGATGGCTGTCTTACCCATGATGTCAAAGGACAGGTACATGGACCATGCGGTCGCGTCGACTGTGCCACGTGCGGAGATTTGCTCAATGAACTGATCAACCTTGGAGCTGATGGTAGGCTCATAAGTGTTCAGCGCTAAGTAGTTATTGTCAGTCTTAAGATCTCGCTGGTGTCGAACGGGGTGCCTTACCCTTGATAGAGAACCCCCTGTCCCAAGCCCTGCGTCTTCGCTTGTGCTGCTCATGATCCCTCGTCATGTGGATTGAGCATTTCACAGGATCTGTGTCCACCTGTCCGTACCAAGTGGACTTCCGGCACTTGGACTCAGGGCCATAGATAAGCGGCACAGCTGACTTGCGGATGATGGCAAGCTCGCGGGGGCCTGGTCTTTGTGGTCAGTGGTTGCATGGAAGTCCAGATTGTATGCTGCACTCACCTGTGCGGATGAAATCTCCATATTGTTTGTTCCACTGGTTGATCAGCTTGTAATATTGCAGGTCTCTCGATGCCTTGTATGCTGAATAGAAGCGAGAGACTTTTGCAGGGGCTGGTCCGGGAAACTGTCTGAGACGGTGGAAAAAAACCCTGTACATGCCGATGCTGAGCAAGACTGCCGTATTGAAGGATGTCGACAATAAAGCGACTCGCGCAACCGCAGTCACAGGCGTGAGCCCGGCAAAGATGTGCACTGCGAAAAGCGCCAAAATACTAATGAGCCCCAGGCCAACAAGCGTATACATAAACAACTCCACCTCCGCAGTTCGTAGGACGGTGTGGTGGAAGACAAGTCCCAAGACCGCGGCAGTTGAGGCGGCCTGGACACAATCAACGTCCAAAAGAGCTCGGAGAGTCTCCGCAGCTCCGGATGATGAAGCCATGTCTGCTATGAGCCCGTGCCGGATTGTGCTGACAAAAAGCAGTAGCAACGATGCATGACTTGGGGAATCTCACCGGTGTGGTATTTAAAGACGAACTCAAAACACCACAGGCTAATCACGTCTATCTTATTGGCCTAGTCGGATTTTCAGAAGCGCCATTCGCAAAGTAACGGCAGTGGATCAAAACGCAGTCACGGAAGGCAGTTGGTTGCTGACAAGTTCCCAAAGCGGCAACATAGTGGAGACCACACAGCACAGCAAAGCTCCACGCCTTCTGAAGGAAACGAAAAGGGGAACCGTTGCGCGTCGGATCCGGATGCAACGTCTCCGAGTCTTGGTGCTCCAGTTTCAATCCCGGAGCCATTGAGGATATCAGGGCAGTGATGGGCCACAACCCCTGAAGCTGGGTCTACTGCCGCCGTTCCCCTCCCGCGCGGGGCGATCTCGTGAGCGGGTTCCACGGGGTGATTCCTAGGTGTGCTTGCGTTATGAACTGCACAAAAAACACCTACAGGCGCGCAGCATTTCAACAGTCCAGAAGCTAGTATTTTGAACACCACGGAGATGCAGTGTCCGAATTAAGTTTCGATAGAGGGGCCTGCAATTAGTAAAGATGGAGACAGGATGTTGCAGCAACCAACCAACCAACCTGATCAACACAGCCAACCAACGTCCAATACTTCAAAAAGATGATATGTCGTCTGGACATGACTCGGTTTCGTTCACGCTGTGAGTGAGTGGACCGGTACCATATTGGGATATGAAAATGAACACCCAAACCTTCCATGCCCGGGCCCTTGATTCGCTTCGAGCCTCAGGGGCAGTGTGGGCTGGGTGCCTGGGCATTGTTCCGGCTTCTCGGGCTTCACGACTTACTAATGCCGAGAGGGTATTGAGCTCCTAATATGGACAGATTCCCTGTACTTCCTGCGTTGACGATAACTGCCGCTTTGCTTGAAGCAGCTTTACTCTTTCACTTGTTCCATCACCGTGAGGGCCGTGGCGCTCCCGAACAGCACCATCATGGCGGTAGACAATCTTCAACCGCTGGCTTACGCCATCGCCTCGGTGTCGTTTGCCGTTGGAACGATATCATTTTTCCTCAGATTCTACTGCAGAGCAATCGTGAAGAATGCTTTCGGTTGGGACGATGTTCTCTCCGTATTCTTGCTGGTTTGTGTTCCACCTATCAACCCGCTTTCCAACATTCCGAAGACTGGCGCAGCAGACACGCTGCGGGAAATCATATGGTTTTTTTCGTTCAGAAGCAGTCACTAACATCGGAGTGCTTCAAGTTAATAAATACTGGGCAACAAGTAGTTCTATACATGTTTCTACATTACGGATGCGGCCTGTAAGTGTCAACCTGCCGACGAAGACCTGCCTGAACTGATTTTCGTGGCAACGCAGTCATGCCTCAACTCTGTCACCATACCAGCTCGAGAAAATCACTCTAGTAAGTGCAAAATCCCAGAAATTTCCGAACCTACCACTAACTCCCCAGTATAGTTGCTCTTTGTCGAGGAGATATGGTACATGATCACACATTGGACGATCAAAATGACCTTCCTCATTTTCTACATCCGCCTGTCGCCCAACCGTACGTTTCGATGGACATGCTTTGCAACCATGGGCCTCAATACGATATTCATGGTTATCAATTGGCTGCTGGCGCTTTTTCAATGCATACCACTAGACGCATACTTTCATCCAGAGGCCCACCCCGACGCCAAGTGCATCAACAAAGGCGTGCTCTTGCTGGGTCCATCAATACTTGTAAGTTCCTCCCCTTATCTTATAGGAGGTTATCAGGTTATCCTATAGAAGGTTATCCTATAAGACTCTCTCCGACAAGCACGGTGTTGTTCTAATGCAGCGCAGAATATTATCACGGACGTCATAATTCTCTTCCTTCCGATCCGCACAGTCTGGAATCTGAACATGTCCCGGCGCAAGAAAATCGCAGTCACCGGCGTGCTGGGCTTCGGGGCGTCTTCCGTGGTCGTGGCTGCGTGTCGCTTTATCGTCCTCGCAGAGCTAGGCTCCACCCAGGACCCCTCGTATGTCCTGGGCAACATGGTGATCGTTGCAGCGTTTGAGATCCAGCTCGCGATAGTGGCAGTGAACCTGCCCGCGATGAAGGCACTGTACTCGGGTATGACGGGTGGCTCCAGCAATGACCAATCCGAGCAGATCAGTGGCAGTGCTGGCTACAAGCTCTCATCTATGGATGCGAAGGGCAAGAAGCTGCGCTCTGCCTCGTCTCGGAAGGGCCCGGCTGGGCCCGTCGTAGATGTGAGCATCACTCGGCACATGGCTAGCGAGTCGGAAGAGGAGCTTTGGCAGCGGGAAAACCAGGGAAAAGTCCAGATCACCAGGACTGTTGAGGTTATAACATCTTCTCAGAGTGATACGGATTCTGATGCTATCCGCCAAGATCGTGGCAACCATCGGTACTCCAAAAACTGGGCCTGAAGAACTAGGATATCGTACGGGGCCACAGGCTCACAAACTTCTAATGGCACATGATCCTACAAAATTAATTACAAACTCACATCGAACCCTAGCCTCCTTCCGCTCATTGTAACATTTTTATGGCAGAAGGCGATTCTGTAGATAGTACTCTTGCTATAAGGACTCTGCTATGACACCTGATGTCGTAACAAGCAACCCAGCTGGGTGTTGCCACATCAAACCACAATGTTCATGACATCGGATATTCGCACCCACAAAACCAGAGGCTACACCCAAGCCCTATAGGACAAGCTTCTACAGGGCAACCTCCTACGCCCAATAATACAACCTACTACATAATAGCCTCCTCCAGTATAACCTCCTATAGGATGCCCTCCTATAAGACCCAGTCCGGGTGTACACTCTGTTTTTGCGGGTGCGAATATCCAACCTCATGTTCATGTACCCCCTATCATGAAGGCAGCTGGTTCACCACTAACCAAAGCGTCTTTGACCCCAGTTCCAATGTCTCCGTCTGTCCAACCTTCAACTTACAGAAGTACCTCTCAAGCCTCTGGAGCTGACCGGCCGCAGTACCATCCTTGCCCTGCCCAGCCTGCTCAATCAGCTCCCGGACATCATCAACCATAACAGCCCGACACAGCTCCTGTGTGTCCAGGATCGACGCAATCAGCCCCCTCGATTTCAACCAGTCCTTGTTCGCAACAACCACATACGCAGTCGCCCTCTCCCTCGGCGTCTTGGGCTTCTTAGCGACAGCTCCGATCGCGGTGGCCGGCATCGCCGTAGCGGCCCCGACCGCCCCGAACACAGTCCCGAGCGTCAAAGAAATGGCGCCGCCCACAGCGCCGAAGGCCGCCCCGACAACGTTGCCCCGCTTGGCCTCATCGCGAATATGGTTTCCCACGGTCTTGGCGTTCCGCGCGACATTCTTGCCGAACGAGGCGGGCGTCGAGCCTAGGTGCTTCGCCATGTCACCGGCGTGGGCGAGGGCCTTGGAGGAGACATTGGCGGATAGGAAGGCGGAGACGGTGGTGACGAAGGCGTGCCATGTCTCTGGGGTGACGCCGCGAGTGAGCAGGGTTGGGGCGTAGGCTGTTATGAAGGGGGCTGCTGCGTCTGGGCGGGACTGCGGGATGGCTATGGGCTTGTTGAACGGGGTGGATTCCGTATATGAGGGGAGGCCCTCGCTCGGGGGGAAGTTGAAGGGGTTCTTGGGCGTCGGTCCTTCGAGTTGCTGCTGAGATGAGGTTGCCGAGGGGCGTGACGACGGGCCTGGGGCTGAGTCGTCGTAGGCAGGCGGCGGCTCTTCACCTCTGTCAGTAGAGCCTTCGGGGGCAGCTGCTTTGCTCTTCTGTTTCTCTTCTGCCATGACTAGACGCGCTTTGTCTGGCCTTCAGAATGTTCTGCTCAGATTTCACTGATTCTGATCCGAGTTCGAAGACTTGGAGGCACAGGAAGACGATGTTTCAGCCCGGCGGGGAGGACGCTAATTCGATGGCGTCGATGATGCTCAAAGCCGACCACGGAGCCGATCACTACCTAGGTAGGTTCACTAGGTCAATTCTGGCTCAAATCACCATGTTCGGGACATAGAAGGAGTTTGGAGGGTTGTAACTTTTGGCATCAGACTGCGAGCACCCACATACGAGATGAAGGACATTTGATGAGGTCAGCTGCCTAGAAACTTGTCAGCTATTCCACTTTTCATCTGACAGTCTCAGCGTGCCTGCTGCCTCATCTGCTTACTTCGCTCATGCTTTCGGGACCTCCATTCAGCGCATCAATTTCCTGCCACGCGGAAAACGGAGCTGCTCATTTTTATCATCACAACACATGTGAACCAAGAGGATGGTGACACAGTCACGATTTGCCAAGGCAATATGAGCGCATCCGGATCCTTGGTTTATCTCCCAAATTCATGTTAACGAGATCATGGTCTTTCTTTTTTTTTTTAAAAAAAAAAAAGATCTTTGATCGAGAAAACACCAAGTCATAACCTTTCTGGAACACTGCCTACTTGGTTGGCGCCCTGTCCACCATTGTCCAGAATTTCTGCCCCTTGACAAGGACTCGGATACTGATGATTGGAGCTATTCGACGCATTGAGTGTCTTGAGAAACACCTTGGGATGTGGTCTGGAATCTGGATGGTCTCCAATGACCCCGATGTGCAGAAAGGCTGGGAACTGTCAGTTTTTGCGCAGAGATGTTAAAGATCTACTCGTTTGTTAGAACAAAAGTTTGATAGACAGATGAGAGGCAAAACACAGTTAGGTCCCAGGTCGCATCATCACAAGGGCAACATGGATACTTGCATCTGCCCAAAGCCACTGGAGAAAGTTCGTTTCCTGCACCCTTCGCACATCGAGTGTTTATTGTACACCCCGTAGCCCTCTTCCCGCTTACGGCTTTAGAGCACCAAAAGAAGGTGTCAAGCTTGACCGTCTGGAACAAGTTGCGTTGGGCTATTTGGTCTTTTCAACAGTCTTTCCACAATCCTTGGCCGTCCTGCTCAATTTTTCTTCTGCCAGCACTGCAAAGTCTTCAAACCATCCAGACCTTTGGCAGTTGAGTAAGCCCTTCACTACACCCACCTTAGCTGCCTTTGCCATCAGAGTTTCCCAACGACCCGTCTCACTTTTGTCCTCACACAACATCGTCACTTTCAACATCGGCGTAGGTGGCCTGAACGCTGGTAAACAGGGAGGAGCTGGCTGAAACTTGCTTGCCTCCTTCCTCCACCTCCCTCCGTTTGCACCTTTTCCCACTTGGAACACGTCAAAAAGCGCAACTTACGGCCGTTCATTCTTCCAAACATCCTCCCCCTTACATCAAAGGAACACTTGAAGTACGTAAGTACTCGAACGTATGAACACCATGCCTCCATTGGTCGAGCAAAGCGACTCGTCCTCCTCGGACGGTGACGACCGCCACGACGAGGGCCCTGTTCCCTCTTTCGACTCCATAGAGGCGCGCAAGAGGTTTTCCTTGAATGTTCATGGAACCTACACGAAATGGGGCCCACGAGAAGCGTTTCGCGAGTTGATCCAGAATTGGTATGAATACCCTCGCCTTTGCTCTCTGGGACACAACCAACCCCATCATCTTCAAAGTCTAACGAAGACCACAGGCGCGACGCAATCATCGAGTCGAACATGCTCGCCCCAAAGGACCTATGGGTTAAGCGCGAAGCGAAAGGCGAGGCAAACGGCGAAGCATCTCCCCCAGCCGGCGACACAGAGATCGTGTACAAAGCATTTCATCGCGAAGCAAAGGACGGGGTAGAGTGTCTCGGCTTCGTCCGCTACAAAGGCCGCAATGGCTTTGGAACCATCGAAATTACGAACCTGAGGGCGGCGCTGCAGACGAAGCACCTCTGTTTTGGCAGGACGAGCAAAGAGGACCGTGAAGATCAGGCAGGAGCTCACGGCGAGGGCTTGAAGCTTGCCGCCCTTGCTCTGATGCGTGGCGACCAGAACCATCGCGTGTTCGGTCGCTCAAGCGGTTTCAACCTATCATTCAACTTTGACAGTGAGGGATGTCTCTACGTTGATGCGAACCGCATCAAGGCCCTTAGTACTCGACAGCCAAAGAATGTCGCCTTTCCAACCCATGCGGTCAGCGCGAAACATGACGTCCAGTTCATCATTGGAGAACGCCGGCAGGGTCGAAATGAGCATGGTGCAAAGGTGAAGCGAAGCCCAGTTCACCAGAAAGATTTCAAGTCCTGGGCTAAAGTCGCATTGTTTCTGACTGAGGACGAGGGTGGAGACGCAAGCATTGTGTCCACCGCTGGCGGCGATTTGCTCACTTCTGCTGAGCTCCACGGCAAGCTGTATCTGAAGGGGCTGTTGCTCTCTGAGAGTACTCAATCTCATTCAGCGAGCATCACCGGCCGCCCCCTCGGCTTCGGGTACAATTTCGCATTCGGAAAGACCGACCGCGAGAGGCACTCTCTTGCTGACGCGGCGGAAGAATCGACGGCTACTTGCAAAATATTGAGCGAGGCACTTAAAATCAGACCCGATTTAGTAGGAAAGGCCTGTGATCTACTCAATTCAGCCGAGCCTCGGTATGCAGACGGAGATTGCAGCGCCAAATTTTGGCCACAAAGCATTGCTCTCTCATTCAAGCAGCATCTCCTTGGAGGAGAGTTCTCGAGTCGCTGGCTTTACTCTAGCGATGAGGTCCAAAATGTAAGATGCAAGTCCATGACATCCGAATCATTTGTTGACGCCCTGTTCCCCTAGAACCCGTCCCTCCTGCAGATCATCAAAGGTATGGGCAGGCAGCCCTTCAACTTGACTGACAGGCTATGGGGTATCCTGGCCTACCACAGTCTTGTGCACACTTCGGAGAAAGAGGCTCATCGGGCCTTCAAGAACGCACCGACGGTCACCGTCGCAGAGAACAGCTTCCCCACGTCAGTGAACCGTCTCCTCCGGGCCTGTATGCGTGCGTGCCCACAAACGGCCGCAATGAAGGTCGAATTTGTCGACGCTGGCCAGACCCATCTCCAGCATCACTGGTTGAAGAAGAAAAGTTTGCTACGCATACACAAGCAATGGCTTGACATTGCTACAGCGGTTAAAGAGCTGGGCCTCGTCGGAGAAATCTTGGAGGCTGAGACCGTCACCTACACGGTGAAGAGACTGTTTGCTGACATCTTAGACTACCTGCCGCGAGAGGTCTTCCTCCATCAGGACGGTGCGAGACTTCCTGATTCGTACATGAAGCAGGAATGTCACAGAGCAGAGCAGCGATTGGTCAAATGCCAGAAATTGGAAGTGCGCATTGCTGAGGGACCTGATGGCTGCAGCCTCAAGGTGGAATGGGCAGTGAACGCGCAACAGCAAGACCACGATCTTCAGATTGAGATCCAGTGCCATCGAGTCTCTTGCTGCTCCCGCCGTCGGGAACCTCTCTTGATTGCTGCAGATGGTATGTGCATCTCTCTATGAGAATCTTTTTCCGATATGCTGTCTTTTCTGAACACCTGCTAATAGCATTTCACTCCCAGCTGAGGCACAAACAATGGCTTGCACCCGACAACAGTCTTCTTCGAATTTTCTAGGACTCGAAGATCGTCGTAGGGTGCGCTCCACGCCAAACGAGCGCCTGTCGCCACTTTGTCGCGTTCGCCGAACCAAGTTTTCTCAAGGATTACACTGCGAGTATGGTCTCAGATCAGGTGAGGCATACTATTTCATGTTGTTGACGCCGGGAGACCCCAAATCATTCGTCGGCTTGTCCGAGACCCGGTGCGCGGTTGAACGCCCGTACACTCCATCACCTAGGGCTGCATCGGTCGCAACCAGCCAGTCTTTCACGAATACCCCAGAACGCTCATTCTGTAAGTTGTCTCCCCAGACTTCTACGAGACTCTGGCATTCTAACACCCCCTTTTTCTTCGGCAGCGCTTGGGCCCAAGCTGGAGACTCAGGAGTTTCTTGAGCTCGCGATGGCTGGTGATAGGTGGTACAAGGCTGAGAATTCCCAAAATGTGCAGGCGGTGATTGGTTTTGTGAAAGGGGAGAAGCTTCACCAAGAGGAGTCGAGGAAGCGGCGCAGGATTGATTGAGGTCCTTCAACGGCGTTGGACGGTTCTGGGTGGCTTGTGGTATCACCGATGGCCGCATTCACCATGATTCAGTCTGCTCATTGATTTTTTGAGCATTTCGATCGGTTCACTGCATCCTTGTGATGTCTCAGGGTGGAAGACGAAAGAAAACACAGAAGGAAAAATGATGAGAAAAACGAAAAAGAAAATGGTTGGGTGAGAGGCAAAGGTCTGAGGAGGGAAACAGTCCAAAATTGCCTAGGTAAAGTTTTTTAATTACTGTTTAGCTATCCACGTTTTCAATTTTTGACATGCAGCCACGGTACCTTCGGCCAGCCCCTCTTACATTTGCTAAATTACACAACACACTGCGTAGAGATACGGAAGCTCAGCACCACTCAGGTAGAGTGAAAGACCACAAATCTCAGCAAGTGGGGATCAAGTCACTCCATCGATAGTATAAATCAAACATCGTCGCTTTATACTGATCACCATCAAGAGACTGTCGATATGCCATTCCAATAGTCTGTTGCTGAAGTACCCCCACCACGGATTTTGGCCTACCCCTCCCTCGTGGATTATGCAAATTTATTTGCCATCAGCCTACACCGCCCAAATGAATTCGATGAGTGAGAGTGCGGAATCATTTGATTCCTTACCTAGGTAACTTTGTGGAAAACAAATCTTGAGTCCACTCCTGCGAGCAACACCTTCCACTCATCAAGACTCCTTTCGTGAGAAGCAAAGCACCCGGTCATGATGAGATCGAAAGACCTAAATGTTCGAGAGACATTAGCATATATGTCAACGGCAAGTGAGTCGAAAAGATTACTTGCCTCAGATACTTCTCTCTACAGTGTGCGATTCCACCTGGCTCGGGCATACAAGTCTCGTTGATTATGATCCTTGCACCTGGTTTTAGAGCGGGGATAAGTGCTTTCAAGATCAAGGCGCAGTACTTGTCCGTCCAATTGTGGAAAACCCAGCGCATAAAGTAGATATCAGCCTGCACAGTCTGAGGGGTGAATAAGTCATGTACCATAAACTCAAACCTGTCTTTGAGTTCACCAGGAATGGTGGCAATAGCCTCCTCGACCATTTTCTCCATGTCTTGTACAATGATAGAGATATTGGAGAAAGATTTGGCCAACTCCATCGTGACGTGCCCGGCGCCTCCACCAACATCAACTATTTTGACTGGGCCCAAAGACTTCCAGTCATAGTTGTTGACAACGTGCGACGCATTGTACTCTTGCATTGACATGTAAGCCTTCATACAATTCCCAAACCGATGGGCCCGCTTGGGACTTGCTTCTAGAACTTGGTAGATGCTATCGTCGGTCCCATTGAACAGAGAGAATGCCTAAGACTAGTGTTAATGACTCGTGAAGAGTCCAAAATGAGCGCCACGAGAAAGTAAAGCACCTACGGTCTCGTTTGGGTCTTGAGTACCTGGCCACTTCTCCATGGCATCAATGATCTTCAAGCGTGCTTCATCAGCTTGTTGGACAATTCCCGAGTTGATTATTGGTGGAAGTGGGCTGGGACTCGTCTTACTCTCGTAGAGGTTTGCCACATCTCCTCCGTGCCGCAACCCACCCAGTCATTCGCAACAGGATCCATCAGTGCTTTAGACGCTTGTGTATGTGCCACCACACCAGGCTCCGGCTCTCGGAATACTCGCATAGTCATCGCATGTCTAAGCACCCGGCGTATAGCGTCCTCTTGTAGACCAGTTGCCCGAGCAATTTCTGCGAAAGTAGTCTGACCACCAGATGGCACAAGGCTGGCAATGCTGAAGCGGGATATCGCCTGCAGTGAGACGCAGTTGTTGAACTTCCTACGGTTAGCAATCTAAGGGTTATCAAAAGAGGCTAATGCGATACAGATCCATTGCAGCACGGACGGTAGACTCACTGATCCATGCCTGTATATAATGTCCAAAGGACCTTGAAGCAAATCCTGGACCTCCGCCGCCGCATCAACGATTGAGTCTCTGACCTGCACCGTGTCTTTTGGCAGCAGTGCTGGGGCATCTTCATCGAATGTCGGGGACGGGTAGCCTTGCTTGGACAACATCTCCTCTAGCTTTGCCA
Organism: Diaporthe longicolla; assembly: GCA_000800745.1. Taxonomy (NCBI): domain Eukaryota; kingdom Fungi; phylum Ascomycota; class Sordariomycetes; order Diaporthales; family Diaporthaceae; genus Diaporthe; species Diaporthe longicolla. The sequence continues at coordinate 297,432 of JUJX01000010.1, read as the reverse complement.
CGGACTCCAGAATAGAGGTCGCGAGGTAAGTGAGACGGGAGGTTGATGCGGAGGAAGCCATAATGTGTATTAGGGATCAATCAAATGTTGTAATGTCAGTGTTGTGGGGAAAGTCACGAAGATAGATTGTCCTGGGAATGGAATGGATTCAAATGGCGGAACGAAGGGTGATCAAGAACTGGCTAGATCGAAGCCCAAGGAGCGGGCACGGGCATGTTGGTTTGTACGGAAGATCAAAACGGGCAATGACATGCATACTCACAGCAACCCATGGTCGGTTGGTTTGGGGCACAGCAGCCAATGGCGCGTTGAACAGGGCCACAAGTAGCAGAAGTACATTGCTGTATGGATTTGACATATTGATAAGTCCTGGCATAGTATCAAATGGTGTGCGCTTCAGCTGAAATAGAGTTCATACAAACAGATGCACAGGTGATTTGCCCTCTTCATCCTCATCGCAATGTACCTGCCTGAATTTCTGCACACAGTCACCATCACAGCATCTGAGCCTTTATAGGGTCTCTGATGTTAGCTCAGTTCAATTGTCTCTCACCTCGCGAAAGCTAGCAATGTTCGAAAGTCACTATCTTAGCGGGCTGGAAAGAGGAAAGAGTCATGAGCGCATGCGGCGACATCCCTACAAAGCACATATTTACCACCATACCGTGCTCTAGTAGGTACTAGAGACAGTTACTATAGCTATTATTTACCTATTTAAATATCCTTACTATAAGACTAACTTCTAATAGCTTAAACTAAATAATAGCCTTTTTATATAAGCTATTATTTAGCTATTTAGTAGTTTTATTTTCTAAATAGACTTATAAAAAGAGAGGGTTATAGAGAGAAGAAGTAGTTATAGAGAAGCTAGATATACCTTCCTTTATAGACTTTATATATTATTTTAGTTTCTCTATTAAGCTAGAATCCACAATAAAAGAAGATATAATAAAAGAAGATATAGTAAAAGAAGAGATAGTATACCTTCCCTTATATAAAGGGAGAAGAAGTACTTCTTTAACCTCCTTCCTTCCTTCCTTCTTCTTCTTTAATACTAACTCCTCTACCTTCCTTCTTTAAGTTAACTAGAATTAAAGATTAGAATTAGAAGTTAGAATTAGAAATTAAAATTAGAGATTAGAGATTAAAGATTAAAATTAGACCTTAGAAGCTAATAATACTTAAAACTTAAAAATGTATTTAATAGAAAGAGGAAGGAAGGGATTCTCTCTTAGCTAACTAGTAGCTTAAAATTAAAGATCTACCCTTAAGGATTTAAAAGAGATATTCTTAAAAAAAGGAACCTTTTAGGTAAGTCTATTTTTACTTTAAAAACTAATTCTACTTTATAACTCTTTTTTTTTCTTTAAAGCTTATTTAAATTTTTAAAGATTTTATTTAGACTTAGTAATATATATTATTTTAACTATTAGATTAAGATAAATATTATAGTACTAGTTTTAAAGAAATAGAAGTAGTATAGTAGTTAGGAGATAGCTAGAAAGGTGTGGGTATTTATAGTAACCCTCTTAAGTACCCGCTAGAGTACGGTATGGTACAATGTTGGAACCGAAGTGATTAAATCTCCGCGTTATATCTTCACGCTACAAAGTTAAGAAATAATAAGACCTCATTCACCAGACAGATTTAAAAATAATTGATAATTGCCAGATCTCATGTTCTTCATAAACATCCCAATTACGACTGGCCTTGGCTCTAAGCATCTGTGTTGGTCTCTTGTCATATGGCAGCCAACACCTGGAACGCGTCATTGCCAAAAATGGTACAATTGTATGATCTTATCCTTCAGTGGTACTGGGAGTGAATGAAATGCCTATAATCGGGAACCTGGGCCGGTGTTGCAAGGGGGGAATGTGCTCGGCGGCTTGTTGTGGTCGACTGACTGCAGCTCATGTCAGCCTGCATGCAAGCGTGGCTCCACCTTCCCAGCTTCGCTGCCTAAACTTGCAGGTATCATCCTGAACATCTGCTCTTGAGATCGGAACTCAGTAGCAACGACGCTTTGGAACCTCTTCGTCTCCTTATCGGGCAGCTAAAATGCTTCGTGAATATATTAGTGTTGCCAAATCCAATTCAGCGGCTTGGCTCGTGGGAGATCGCTCCCGACCACTCGAGGTCAAGTCCGCTGCATGTCACATTGCTGGGTCGGGCTGGGTGCTCGTCAAAGTCGGCGCAGTTGCCATCAACCAGATAGACGTGGCGGCCCAGGTCAACGCTGATTTCCTCTGGAAGAACGCAAAGTATCCGCCCGCTTACCAGATCGCGGGACGGCGCCGCAGCTGGAGGAATATGCAATGCAAACGTTTGCTGGGATGCGATCTGGCCGGTGATGTTGTACAAGGCGGAGAGCGTGACGTCGGTGGTATCCGGGTAGGCGATCGCATCCTTGGACTGGCCGCGGGTGGCATCATTCCGTGGCACCGTTGGGATACCAGTTCTCAGGAGGCAGCCTTCCAGCAATACGTTCTCGTCCGCCGCCATTTGGCGTGCGTTATCCCGGACACGATTACCTATGAGCAGGCCTGCGTCTTCCCACTCACTATGACCACTGCCACCTGTGCTCTGTTCCACGAAGACTACCTCTACATGTGCCCGCCCACAATCCCACCACGCGAGCCTGACGCTTCGTCTGACGCCGTCATCATCATTGACGGCTTGTCCGACGTAGGATGCCATGCCATCCAGCTGGCGAGATCCGCTGGATATTGGGTCTACTCCACGGCCCCGCCTGAATACTTCGAATCAGTCAAAGAGTTTGGTGCACGGCGCGTATTCGACCACAATGCCCAGAATCTAGCAGGGGAAATCCTTTCGGCAATGATAGAAGACAACCGGACAATCGCGGGTGCTGTAGCAATTGGCAGCACAAACGTAGATACTTGCATACGCGTGCTCAGCAAGTACCATGGCGGGAACGGCTTGCGAGACAACAACAAATCCATCGCCCTCATCGACGCTTCGGGGAATATGGGGCTTGACTTAGATCCTGTCAGTAAGATGCGCAGCACAAGGGCAACGGCACTGAAGATGTTTAGTGCCATTCGTTCAAAGGCGGCGAACGTCCCGATCAAGCTTGTAATCGTTCGCGACCTCGGTAACGGAAATGACGCTATCACTAGGATGGTGTTCCGCAATTTCCTCCCATGTGCGCTAGCTTCTGGTCATATATCACTCACACCTCCACCGAGAGTCGTGGGTACAGGCCTAAAGAAGATACAGGAAGCACTTGACGTTCTGAGAGATGGGGTTAGTGCTGAAAAGGTTGTGGTGTCGATGCAATAGTGTCTATTGATCATTGGCGGAAGATATTCCAGGACTTCCTAACAATGTTTGTCTAATTTCAGTCCAAACTTCCTCCACACTGTATGTTTAACTACAAAACAAGCTGTGAATAACTAATCACAAGATTTCAGTTATAAAGGATAGTCATGCAGCAATAATCAGAAAAGGTCAAAAGCGTTACAGAGTCCAAGAGTGGTCAAATCTTCCTGAATTCCCACGACAGGTTGGAAGACTTAACTTCCTTCTCCAAGAATCGAAGATCAAACTCACCGCCTCGTTCCTGTTCTACCAAATTTACGTGTGAAAGAAATAGACCCAGATTCCATTCGACCCAGTCTACGAGAATCTTGCGGGTCAAGACCAGTGTTATAAGAAGGTCTGGCGCGGATTATTCCTAACAATAAGATAACTCTATAGAGCAGTTTTCGAAGACCATAATGATTGCCTCGCTTGGACAGCAGCGAAAACTTCTCCCGCCTCACAACACTGCCATCGCCGCTTACCTCAGTCGTTAGAAGATGCACCATGTAGTTTGAAACTCCGTCAATGTGTTCGATCTGTCCTGCCACTGTGTTATTACTCGTTTTCGTATCAGCGGCGAGTAAGCCAATCGTGTAGACTGGCAGCCAGAGAGGACAAAGCCATAAGTAGCAAACACCAATAGCATGACCCGCATTTCAGATCGAAGATTTGTAACGGTTTACACGTCAGAGACAGAGTGTCTCTGCCAGTTGATTTTCATCTGCGCAAACACGAGTGGGCAAAAGGCGGGAAGGTTGACACCACCTTCAGTGTCATGACGCAACCCTAAGGATGGAGTGATGAGGCAATGTTCCCTGCTAAATATACTGTCGATGGCTTGTGAGATGCAAGGAGCGGTGAGAAGGTTGGGATGGTTTCAGCGCCGCTCGCGCGCTTGTGACGCACTGCAACATGTTTCCCGAGACCCTCACAGGCGGCTGCGACCTTTTCACGGTCTGGAACCATGGATCTACAATCCTTTGCGGACAGTTCCTTCCAAATAACCTGATATTTGCAAAGGCAAGTTGTTTCCCGAGAGCTCCACGGTCCTTACCCGGCTGGCCGGTGCCTGATTAAGCTCTGCGCTCATACAATGTGCAAGGCAGACAGGAGATTGAAGGGCAATTTTGGCTCACCGCTTGAGCTTGTGACCGAGGATCAGATTGGTGTCTTAAGAAACTGCACTCTTAATTCAAGACTTCCTCGATATGAAGGGATATTCTTGGCGTAAGGTGTAAGATTCAATCATGTGGAGGTGAAGCAAGTCACTAAGTGAGCGGCGCAGGGATGAATGATGCATAGTGCGGAGTAAACTCTCCCCAGATTCTTGAGGCGTGCCAGGCCGGGGCAATCATGTACCCCGGATGCAGGTCCTCGGGATAGTAAGCTTTTTGAGTTTCTGGACTGATCCAGATCTCTCCCATCCATCAGCAGGTGCACACCTGGTACCCCATCCGACACTTCCGCGGGTACACCATGGAGTAGTGGTCTGGCAGTCAGGGCTTGGAGCCACATGGCACAATATTCGTCGATGGCAGTGATGAAAGGTGCAGGAAGACACCGAGAACACTGTAATATGACCGAAAGCTGGGCAGATCAGGAACATGTACCGTGATGCATACGTACTCACAGTAAAGTATGTTGCCTTGTCGTGAGACCATTCGTGGACGCCGAATCAATTGTCTTGTCCCGAACGGGGAGACTTCTGAGGCAGCCTTAATCCTCAACTTGCTGCTTCCAATAGAAAGGATATATCGTTGCAGATGATAATCGGCGATCAGGAGGCCCATGACGGCAATGTGGACCCTTACATTGTCTGAAGGGCAGCAACAAGGGACTCTCAGGCTTCAAAGTAAGTAAGCGCTGTCATTGCAGTGCGTGGAGTCTCACAAAGTTAAGGGTCTGGAGCAAAGTATCCTGTTGGTCAGTATTGCCTTTGCTGTTGCGGAGAGGACTTTGTGCGGACCGAGCCCACGCTTGTGATAGGGGATCCCATGTTGTTGATCGCTGTCGGGACTCGTCAGAGTCCTGTCTCCTGAAAGCATATGTTGTTCCCGAAACCACTCTTGTGGGTCTTCCAAATTGACAGATGACAATGCACTGAGTCGTATTCGAATCTCAAAGGCTGCAGACCTGTAGTTTGTATGTAAGGGCGGATGATCATAATCAGTCGACACGGTCACACATCCGCGACAGGCGCAGTGATGGTGAGTAACGGTGAGATGATCAGAGATGATTCTGCATCTTTGAATCAGGACCAGCGCATACTGGCCCTATATATGCCAGGTGATATCATCTGCACGCAGGATGACTTCGTTGCGGGTACCCTGTAGTGCACCTCTCCCTGTATGGAGTCGCGTGATGGGTGCCTGATCAACGCGCGGCTGGAGTAGGGTATCATTCCGCCGAGCCGGCACGTAGTGTACTTTGGACGGTGAACTGACGCCGTCGAGGCGAGCCGCAGATTCTCCGCAGCACTTATGTAACCGCTGGCGACTAAAAGGCTACTCCGGAAGTCCCCCTAAACTTTATTTTGTTTCGATGGCTCTAACTATGCAACGTCCGCGCCCAGCTCCATTCGGCTGAACCCCTTTACTCTTAGCGGCCGGGAGCCTCAGGATCACTCCGAAGCATAAGGTTGATGATGTCACGCCCTGTCCAATCTCCCTCTCGCAAAGCATTGCCCGCCGGACGGGGCTCTCCCATGATCGAAGTGAGCCGGGCCAAACAGAGCGCAGGGTCTAGAAGGCTCTCTGACACTAGGCACGTGGCCCAGTGTGGTCAACGGCCGCCGTGCAGCATGAAATAATAGGTGATGAGAGTGCCCAATCGACGGCGCGCAGGGAAGGTGCCTGAGTCGCACTCTCGGGCTCTGGCGGCTGTTCCTAGGTCGAGGCTTGGGATATCCTGTCTAGCTGAAAACGGGAATCCTGCGACTCCCAGTACCTCCGACGTCACCAGCGTTGCTGTAGCAGTCCGACTTGTCAAAACAACGTTTCCTTGTCATGGCCGCGACGCCGGTGCGAACGTCAGCCACTCTTCCAGGACTGGTTAAAGCCCACCTGTCTCTCCCGGTGTCTGCGTTGATCTTCGGGACCCCTTTATTTTTGTCTCGGATATTTCTTCCCATCACTTACCTACCTAAGTACCCGTAGTGCAGCATCACACCATTCCTCATTTGTCTGCATTCCATGTCACCGGTACCAGCCGAATCTCTACAACACCTCATACTGTCCTTCAGTATACGACTTCAAGATGGAGGGACTTGTATATGGTGTGGCGGCGATGATAGTGAAGGACATGCTCAAGACACCTTACCTCAAAGGCCGAGACTACGAACGTAACGTGCGTCAAGTTTACCGAGATGTCGACAACCTTCAGATCACCCTAGATCAAACCAAATCCAACTGCGAGGGACAGTCTCTGAGCAAGCCTCATGCCGACTTTGTGAGGAAGGCCGAGAAGCAAAAGCGGGAGGCGTATCGTATTCTGCGCAAGAATTACCCACGTTACGCTACCAAGTCGCAGCTTCTCGAATATGCATCAACACCTGGTGCTGAGATGAACCTGTTGGATATAGGGAAGGAGGCCAACCAGACAGCAAAAGGTCTGAACGACCTGCTCGCAGAGATCCGGTTCGCCAAGATAGGGGGAGACAAGGGAGATGACAAGGACAAGGAAAAGAATGACGGCAAAGACAAGCAGAAGGACAAGTCACCAACGCGGCCTTCTCTCGATCTTTCCAAAGTCCAGTCCGCCGACGCACCATCGAGGGGCTCAAGTAGCCCCCGGAGTATGTCCAGCCGTCATAGTAGCGTCTTCAGTCCTATTCCAATCCAGCCTTCTGGAATTTACAGCCCTCCTAGTAGCACCTCGAGTTTTGGAGATCCATCGAGGAGACACTCAACGTCGTCCTCCAGGCGGAGGAGCCAGAGCAACAACAGGCACCTCAACCACCGCAAACAAGAACTCCTCACGCCGTCCTCATGGCCAAAGACTAACCCCTTCGAAACGATAATGGAGACGGGCCGCGACCGCGAACAGGCCCTGGACAACCTGCAGCACGGCATCGACCAGGTCCTCAGCGCCGTGGACCAGGAGCACGAGTACGAGGCCATGGTGTACCTGGAGCACGCGCTCAAGGAGGTCCTGCGGCTGCAGCGGTCTCAGGGGTTCTCGGGGTCCCAGATGGGCGAGGACCTCGGCGACGCGGTCGACGAGCTCGACCTGGCGATGCGCAACCTCGTCGCGGCCAAGACGGACAAGCAGAAGGACCGGGCGCTCAAGGCGCTTAGCTTCGCGCTCGAGGACGTCGACATCGCCCTTTACGCGCGCCGGAAGCACAAGGAGCAGGGAGGGCGGCACAACCACGCCAGCCCCGTCCGTGTCAGCAGCAAGCGTCACGGGAAGGGCAGTTCGGAGAGGAGCAGGAGCAGGCGATATTCGATGCAGTCTGAATACCCACGATAAACCAGATCACGAAGCGTTGTATTATTGGAGCAAAGCATGTTGTACTGTATCTGTAGCAGTATGTACTCGGATGGCATGGAATGGCGTTCTATTACGATTATGACCTCTTCTTTTATTTCATTCTACTTGTTCCAACCGATATTCCCCAGTTGCAGTTACGGGGCTTGAGGAATAAGAATGGCTTGGACAGATGTGATTCAAAGAACTCTCAGTCCGTCATTACATGTATCTACTTTCAAGATTAGAAGTGGTGGGCGGCAGGGAATTTGACCCAATTTCACACCATATCTGGATCCCTTGAACTCGTTCACTTCGAATGCATGTGCAGATCACAACAAGACCAAGACGCGACGATCCTTCGGATGCAACGCGTTCCTCCGTCTTCCCCAGTATCTTGCTAAGTATTCCTGGTTCATTTTGTGCCTGCCGAAGACTTCAGGAACCACTGAGAAAAGTGAGGCTGTAGAGACCCCCTTTTTTGGGTGACCCCACTCTGTCTTCTAATCCTCTTTGGTGTGTTCTTACCCCGGTTTCAGCCAAGATCCTCGCACCAAAACATGGACAAGGAGAGGATGGACTAGCGGTAAGAAAGCGAGCTAGGAAGGCTGGTTCTTGTTGGGCAGCCGCCCAGCGGCAGTGCTACTGTCCTCTACTCACAAAGCCATTTATATTATTGTGATGCGCGGTTTCGAAGCAGGGCCTCATTTATCAGATTCTTGCTTGGTACGCGATTGTCACCCTCAGGTAGCGACGGCTCCGAAAAGCACAAAGTATACAGAAGCTTCGCAGTAATCAAGAGCTGCCTAAAACATACTGTGGTCCATCCGGTTTAATAATTCTATTGAGGCTTATTTTGTTATGCTTCTATGGATCCAGCGGTCGATTCATCATAGGTATCAGCGCGGCACACACATGCGAATATCTGTTCAACCATGCCGTGGATGCAAGTGATGTTTGGAGCAAGCACCTGTGGTACAACCAAGTAGGTATTGCGTCGCGGTGAATAACATGCGACAGTCAAAACATTCTTCCTACGTCAGAGGAATATGTTGACTTCCGCGACGAGTCCTTGTGAATAAGGTGCGGCTGTGAATAGACAGACGTCACCATCAAATTAGGCCGTCGGATGCCGTTGCAACCGCGGAACTTCGGAAGCTGACATAATCGTACAACCACCAGATGGTCCGAGGACCGGAAGCAAGCAGCTCGCACATGAACAGCAACGCTTGGGGCATAGCGGAATGCATCGGGAACACCAGTGTTTGAATCAACAAGAGAGATGGCACTCACTGCTGCTGGAGTAACTTTGTCTGAGGCTGACGACTCCTTCGAGCTGTACGACCTCCGCATTGAGGTGGTGTGCCCTCCGGGGGAGAGGATCATGTGCGGTGCTAAAGAGGGTGACTATTTCACTCTGGAGGGAGAGATGATGTACCTGCCTCCCGGACAGGGCATCAGCATTTACAGCTTGGGTGAGTGGAACGATACAGGAGGCTGCAACAGGGCAGACACTTCTGTAACAGCCGACTGACGAACCAGTCAGCATCCGTCCTCCCGCTCCTGGCGGCGAAGCAGCGCGTTACGCACGCCAACGACTGGATGACCTCAGACGCGCTGATTGCTTGCCCGGATCCAAACTGCAAATCTCAGCTGAAGATAGTACGGACGGGGAAGAGGAAGTTCAGCCATGCTGAGACGACGGTTGTTGGGATGGAAGGAAACAGTTAGCGAATTGGTCATCGTGATGCTCTTGCGAGCCCGTCATCTTGATTACTTAGGTGGGCTATAAGTAGTGCGCTAGATCAATATGCCCCCCTCCACCAGTATCCAACAGCGGGAATAGGTTCAGTCCGCCGAATGAGTCGTCCCCCTCGAATGCACCACTCAGGAGCGAAAGATCAGGGGTCCGAGGGAGGCTGTTCGACATCGTCAGGAAGGCCGGGTCCAGGTCGCTGAACAAAGACGGCGATGCCACGCTCCCCATCCCAAAATGCGGTGTCGGATGATTTTGGGGTGTCGGTTCGGGGTGCAGATCTCTCTGGTGGCCCATCCTCACCGGGCTGGCCACCTTCCGCGAGGCCTCGGGTGATCTCCTGGTACTCATGCTGTCCCCGTCCCTGGTCTCGTGGGGGATGAGCCCAAATAGCTGGGCGGAGCTTTCTGTTCTTTGCAGTCGCTCTTGCACTTCCTTCTTTTCCAGATATTCGACAGCTGTGGTGAGAAGTGATTTTGATATCATGGAGTACTGTGCTGCGTGTGCATCGATCTTTGCGAAGTGATCGAGAGCCGTCACGGACATGCGTGCGTACTTCTCCAGTATGCGGCCGAAGCCGCCGAGAAGACCGGCACCTAGTACGAGCGAGCCTGCGAATAGCCACGACCTAGATACAACAGTTAGCCTCGACATCTTGCCAAATATCATGTGCACTTGGATCAACTTACACAAGCACCGGCCGTCTTCCAGAAACCAGTCCCTTCTCCACGAGGTCCAAGATCTGGTCAACCATCAAGCTGGCAGCATCAATACAAGCATCGGCCAGCTTCGACTTGCCGGACATCAGCCCTGCCCTTCCATAGGCAGATGATGTGTCAGGAGACAAGCGCCTGTACAGCTCGTACATCAGGAACGGCCTCGAAACCAGCATAACGGCGTAGTAATACGATGCCAGGACCTGACACGCCCCATTTACCTCAGCTGAATTCTGCTCGCTTGGGGACGACACCACGCTTTTCAGCTGTTGCAGCCACCTCACAGAAAAGTCCCTTAGCTGTCGGGAAATACCCTCGGTCAGCTGTAGAGAGATTTTCCGCCTCGAGTACACTTCTACCACGACGCCCTCGAGGATCAGGAAAATCTGCACAGATGCATTCAGTATATCGAACACCTCCTGTCCATCGTCGTCAACCTGGCGGTAGGACACAGTGCAATCGACATCACTCGTGCTCGGCGGCCGGCCCATAGACGTGCTGAGGAACAAGTCCACGATACGTAGGCTCTTCCACAGCCTATCCCGCTGCCTGTGCGTCTCGGACCCAAACCGACTGTTGACCTCAGTCCGGTGCACGCCGATAGAGTACGCCGCGCGGACCGCGATGCCAAAGAACAAGAACGCCCCGTTGATCTGGCACGCACACAGCATATACAGTGTAACCAGGATAAATGCCTGCACCGTGTCGACGCTGAGGTTGCCGTTCAGGTTGGCCAAGGCCTGGTCGCGCGCGTACTCGAAGTACAGCTGCGCCGTCTCCTCGTTGGTCTGCTGCATGCCGATCGCGACCACGAGGTAGCTCACGGCCGACGAGACGTCGTTTATGCGGTTCCCCGCCTGGTGGTTCGACGCCCAGATGGTCATGTCCTCCATCAGGCGCGACTTGCTGACGAAGAGGTCCGCCATGCCGGACGTCACGGAGAGGTACGTCGATATGATGGCGGGCAGGTCTTCGGTCTTGACCTCTGGGGGCGACGAGGCGCCTGATAGGAAGGAGGACCTGGAGATTGCATTCTCTAGGACGGAGTAGCGACTTGTTTGAGGGGCGAAGGCATTCTGGTCGACTCTGGTGGTGACGAGCTGCCGGACGGTCTGGAAGAATGACAGCGGGGCGCAGTCGCCGATGAAGATCAACTTTCCCTGGGCATCACAGAGAAGTCTTGCCTCCCGCGGCACTTCGGCCTCCTCGTGGTCGTCCGTAACGGCGGTCTCACTACTTCTCCGGTGAGCCGCATGCCCAGCTGCCGACCCGGGCTTCACCGGGGGCGTCGGCAGAATGGCATGGTTGGTCGCAGCCGTGATGCTTGTGTGCTCGAAGTCCACTGGATGCGGTGTCCCTTGGCTATGGTTGTTGCCGTTGATGGAGACGGACGGTGAGTGGATGCTTGGTGTCCTGGGCTGAAGCTGGTTCCGGGGCCGTGGCCGCCGGCGCTCTCGCGGAGGAGAGTACTTGCAGGCGTGAGGTCTCTGACGACGTGTGCAATAACTACATGGCAGTTTGCCGTCACACTTCACTGCATTGCATGCGGTATTAGCAGAGGTAGTGACTGGCAACAGGGCAACATTGGTAGGGTCCAGAGTGAAGACCAGTAACACGGTAGGCAAACAAAGTGAGGGCTAATGAGACATGTACATGATTGACAGTGCAGGAAACAGGCAGAGCGGAATGGTTCATCCGTCCACACAGATGCTGTGAAACCTCAAGCGCAAATCAGGAGGGACGGGCCAATGACAGGACCGGCAAGGGACTGGCAGATCGGAAGCTACCTACCTTTCCGTGCCTTGCAGCCGTCACAAGCACTCTGCACTCGGGCTCGAATGTACTGAGGCTCCCCGGAAGTGGCCTGATCACCTCCGCCGGCGCCAGGCGTGCTCGACTTGTCCATCTTGGGGGTGGTCGTATGGCGGCGAATGGAGACATTTGGTCGGGGGCAGAGTCAAACTGTCGGGGTCAGAGGCGGACTCGGGACCTGCGAACAGTGTTTAGAGTGCGGAAGCGGAAGATTTAGAGGCACTGAGTGGACACGGTGCGGAATCGGAGCTGGCCAAACCAAGACTTACTCGGGATTTCTTAGTGTTCGCGGTTGGCGTCGGAAGCGCAACTTGGCGAGGGTTCACCCCTGAGCCGGGTCTCGGCTTTGGTCACACAGCGCCATAGGAAGATAAATGTCGCTTCATATCGGATGTGGCTTTACGAATAGCTTACAAGGCCCAGGGCGAAGGCTTTCCCCTCCATTTCTTCATCGAGCAGACCTAGTCGTGAAATCCATCTTTTGGTGCAAGCTTCGAGCCACCGTGCTGTGAAGCTAAAGTGATGTCTCAGTATGGCCATTTCTATCCCACTTTAGCAATCTGGTATAAGTGGATTAAATAGACGCATGTGGCTCTTACGTCTGTCTAGCTAATCATGACTTCTCAAGCACGACCTTCAGCGCCTTCGGCTCAAGACCCCATGCATTACCGTCCTCGCCAAGGTGGAAAACAAATTCATCCAGAGCAAAAACGCCATAATTAGGTCGATCTATCACACCCCAGGAAGGACACGCATCGAATGGCGATCCTGTGTCTGGTATCGTAAAATAAGATGACCTCCACGAAATTTGTTTGCCGTCCTCGCTGACGACGTTTGTTGGATACATCTGGAATCGTTGTTCCCCAGCCAGCACGCGTCGTAGATCAGTGCCATTACTGACCCACTCGTCGATGCTGAGCCCAGGAATTCCAGCCGCCGTGGATAGTGTGATAGTGGAGTTCAGTCCGTCGCTGGCCGTGTATGTACCAGCGAACGCGTCATCCGCTTGCGCCCTTGCTGCCTCGTCTAAAGCTGGCAGCAATGCATCAGTAATCACACCAAGAATTTGAATTCCGATAGTGGATCCACTTTCCCCTGCCATCATCACAGTAATTCCCACGTCGAAATCTGGTATCAAACTTAGACTCGACCCATACCCCGGAAGATTCCCGCCTTTCGTGTAAAGGTCGATCACACGGTTATTCTCCGCGCTTGTCACCGCGCGGTAAATCTCCCAAGGGCGTCCGACAGCGCCAATAAGTGAAGACGTGAATGAAGTCGGCTTCATCCATGCTCGCGTCGTGGAGCCTGGCAGCAGTGAAGAGGAGAGGATCGCACGACCGATTGCAGAAAGGTCGTTCGGTGTGCTGAACAAGCCACCCATTGCTGTGCCAGGAGCACTGCTGATGTCGAGATCCCAGCCTGATTTAGTCGCGTTACCTGGGATGACAGCATAGGTCGAGTTTGGTGCTGAAATCGTGGTCCTGTTGAGTCCTAAGGGCTCAACCAGTAGGCTTTGAAGTGCCTCGTCAAATGTAGACCCGGTGAGCTCTTCTAATACCAGGCCAAGCGCGGAAAAGGCAGCATTGGAGTATCCTGGAGTAGTGTTCGGCAGGTACACTGGTCTCCGAGCAAGCAGGCCCTTGACGAATTCGTCTCGAGTACATCCGCCGGAACCATAGCCGCATCCAGATGTCTCATTAGCGGCCAATGGCGGGAATACGCCAGGTAATAGCTGACTAAAATCGCCTCCGGGTAGAGAGGTGGTGTCGAACACTACACGGATTAGCCTTGTGGCATTGCTGACGGTTTCGACGCACTTACACTCGGCGGTTATACCCGCAACATACCCGGCCAGTGACCCGATGGTAATATCATCCCAATATGCTGCACCTTCAAACTCCGGTAGATACTTGGTCAGCTTTTCACTGAATAACGAGTCTCCTGCCTCGATCAGAAGCAGATATATGGTAATCAACTTGGAGGTGCTGGCAATCCGGTACACAGAGTCACCGTCAATTGGCCTATTACCCAGCACGGCTGGTCCACGTCGATGATAGTCTAGGAGTGGCTGTCCAGATGTTGTGGAGAAGATCTGAATAGAATATGTATCATCTGGGTTGACTGGTCCATGCGTGGTGTTGCCGCTTTCGAATGCTTCGTGGATCGTGGATTCAAGCAGTCTCAATGTCTCTTGAAAAGCTGCAGACGAAGGAAGCCCGCGCGGGGCAGGAAACACGGGGCCCAGGATTGGGCAGATGCTTGCAGTGGCTACAGCAGCCCAGATCGGGCAGGCTACCAACGATTTGAATTGCATCGTGAACGGTACGTAAAGGTTGATGTGCCTGGTTTCCCGGAAGACTCGGTTGCAGATGCGTATGATATAGGGAATTCGCTCCCCTGTTTGTGTTCCCAGGTCCAGCCACCCTGGCCGCAGCCGGTCACTTGATACCAAGTCGAACGAAGGATTCTCGGAACACAAATTTACTGAAGATGGAAGGTGTAAACTAATCGGGCTGCTGGAAGACCACCTGCGCAGATACGACGTAAGCTGCCAAGATTGAGCCAAGCGGCAGGATTACGACTAGTAAACAAATACTTCAAGGTTCCTTGGACCGCACGTAGTACTAGAACTCTACGAGACGCGAGAAAGAACTTCAGGCCGACCTGCCTTTTCTGGATACCGTGAATCGAGATTAAGTACGCGGATCATCTTAGTCAAGATCAAAGAATAGTAATAAACGAGGCGCAGCAGCCAGTAGTAGTACGATAAATTGCACAGAAGTCGAGCGGTGATACACAGTGGAGGGGTCAAGAAGGGCTGAGCAACTTCTATCCACTAAATTACTACCTGGACCCATCTCTACCATGAAGCAAAAAGGTTCAGCCAACTGAGGCCTACGTCCTGTTCTATCGCGGGTTAGATATTATTTTCTCCACTACAGTTTTTATGCCACCTTCACTACGCCACGGCCTCTGGTCTACAGTCTCTACGCTACAGCCTTTGCGCCGCTGGTTTCCTATAGCTTCCACGCTTTGGTTCTCGCGAGACTGCTTGGTTCTCGCGAGACTGCTTGGTTCTCGCGAGACTGCTTTTGCGCTACCAATCTAAGTCTACGGAGGCTTACAAGACTACGCCTTAGTCTGCGGCTCTCACGCTATAGCTCTTACGCTACTCTTAGTAGATGTCCACCCGGGTGCGTATACTTAGGTACCTACGACCAGCTGTTCCGTCTACTTTTGGAATCGGCCGTGTACATTTTTACAAGTCTACCTCTTTTATGACTACGCCACTCCACCTCCACAAGCGGGGCAGCTGGTGATAGATAGGACCTCGTTTCCTTTATAAGTCTTTGTCCTTCGAATATCTTTCCGAACAGCCAACCACTACTGTTTCCTTTTTTTTTTCACTTTACAATGTCACAATTTCTTGTTCATGAGTCCCGTATGATTCATAAAGGCTCTTGAGAATGAAATAAAGTTAAAAGTTTGATCAGTCTAAGCCCACAGACCATTGATTTCAGATGGCTGATTCCACGCAGATAGCTCTCCTGGTGAGCCTGTGGCTGGCCAAGACCCGCCTCTACGCCCACTCCATGCAAGGAGAAATCGACCCTTCAGCTCTTTCTGCGGATTATCATGAATTCACAAGTGATTACGCAAACTCATTTGGGATGTTATTAAAACGGGGCCCATGGCGACGCTCAGCCATATTTGAATAGCACTGCCCCAAAGCCATGACTCTCTTTCGAATCATGTCTTGTTATTCCATTTGCAGCTTAGCCTTTTCATGCTTTCCGGAGCCCTTTTTTTGTCTTCGGAATTGGCACCCACGCAAGAACCTTTTTCATTTTTCTATTTTTTCTCTTTCATCTCTTTTCTATCCTTTCTTTTGATGTCCCTCCTCCTCCATCGCTCACACATGGACGTCCTGCCCTTGTTTCTATCACTACTTGAAGTCTAAGCCCAGGCTCTTCACTTACGCTTGTTGAACAGCTGCATCCACGCAACATTAGATGTAAGCATCATGCGCCGTGATGCGCCAACGCAAGTCTGCGCTCTTTGATTTCTTCAGTAGAGGGTCACTGCACGTGAGGCAACCCCACCTACGCATAACATGTGAGACTGCGCAGGGGAGACGAGACATGGAACCGTGCTCAGAAAAGCACGAGCACGTCCAGTATCACGACGCATTCAGGGCAGTAGGGCTCGTGTTGCATAATACACATTGCTTATTCTTGTCGCCCTCAAAGTCCCCAGGGTGGAAGCGGAGCTCATCGCATGCCTGATTGGGCAAACTAGCAAGTACGAATCGTGGATATACACCCCCTAATCGGACTTGACGCGGGAATATACTTGCTGCCTGCAAACAGCCATTTGCCCTGACATCCGACGGGAATAGGCCCGGGACGGAAGGACTGTATAGGCAAGTCCGCACCAAGCGTCGAGGAGGAATGACCAATCTCGCTATCATGTACATGAATCGGACTGAGAAAAAAATATTATCCCAGCTCGGCTTCTTCCGCACAAGAGCCAAGACATATAGACAGATTATTTTTGAATGACAAGTCAGCCTACTGTAAAAAAACGAAGATAAGCTTTTCTAGAAACGATAGAGGCGCAGAGCCTCTCTTGTCGACACATCATATATGCGACATTCAAGATTTTGACAACTTGCATTCTCCACAAAACATGTTATGTGCCGCGCTCAGGCTTGCCCCTGAAGCGATGTCTTCGTGTGTGACTGTCCCCTCCTATCTACAGCCGAATCCCGGTTGACGATCCAGTTCGACCGAAGTAAACCCACTGGTACCGCACATTGTCCGTGCGAGCTGTGCTATCCACCCCCTTCGTAACGTGTTGCGTTTGACGGGTATAACGGCGTGTCCTTACTTCAGGGCTGCCTGATGCCCCCCGGAAAGACCCACACCTACCTTGCGCAATATGTTGCCGGTTCTTGATTACGGAAAGCAGCGCGTGCCCCGTCAGTGGGCAACCTAACCACCATTCTTTCGAGGCGGACCCGGGCAGACGCGCCATCGTGAAGGCTTCCAAAATTGATTGTTGGCCACTCTCATCACCAAAAGTCTATTTCACAACCGACAGCCTCTCGAAACTCAATGATCTTCCCGTGTACAATGCGTCTTCCGATCTCCGCGCGTGAGGGATCGACCCAAGGTAAACCGAGCAACTGGAAATTTGTCGCTGCCATGACTCGCCCGGGCTGTCCCGCAGCAGAGAGCCGATCTTGCAAGCCCGCCCGGCCCGCCCGTTCTCGCAACTCTGGTTGGCGAGCCTCAAATTCGGGTTCCGCTAGAATGCACCGCCGTTCCTGGGCGCTCTGCCGGGGTTCGCAGCAGGAAGGGAGCAAAGCACACTGCAAGGAGTGAGTCCACCCGGGCGATCAGTGATCGTGAAAATCCCATTAAAAGGGATTCCCTGACCGCCCCCCCGTGGGTGCCCCGGGCTCTCACTCTTTTGACGTTTTGGGGTTTGCTTGTCTTTTTGTGCTTTTTTGCTTCTCCATCGAATCGCCGTCCTGTGCTGGGATCGCCCGATGTCAATTGTGCCATGACAATCGATGCCGCCGTCATCGAACAATTCGGCCTGCCGCCGCCCGGCATCGACCTCTCTGAGGTGCGGATGCCGGGAACGGAAATCGGGGTCATTGTCCTGGTTGCCGTTGCGACTCTCTCCGTGCTGCTCCGGCTTGGCTCGCGACTCGTTCAGGATGCAGGGCTGAGGGCGGACGACTACTTGATCATCGCCGCCTTGGTATTTTCGATCGGAACATGTGTTCTCACCATTGAGAGTTCGTGTCTTGGCCTTTTGATAACCCGAGTGACAATGGCATTACTAACGAAGCAACGCACAAAGTGACCTCTGCAGGCGCCGGAAGACATGTCTGGGCATTAAGGACTGAAGAGGTGGTAGACACATCACTGGTTAGTCAGAATGATACGCTGGCCAATGGGGCCCACTCGACAACGAATAACTGATAGGTCATATGTGTAGTATCTGTTCGCCTTGGGCATCGTTTACTCTATGGCAGCCATGACCATCAAATTGTCGATCATACTGCTGTACATACGGGTCTTTTCAACGGCGCAACTTGGCTTCCGGCGTTGTATCTATGCCGCCCTTTTCTTCACCCTGGCCTTGGGTGCAACCTTCACGATTGTTATCACAGCAGCCTGCCGGCCGTTACAATACTTTTGGACAAGATACGATGGGTTGTCTGAGGGAACATGCATTGACCTGGGCAGCTTCTTTGCCACCTTCTCGGTATTCAACGTCTCACTAGACGTTTTCTTGCTGGTATTACCCATCCCAATGGTGCTCAAGCTACACATGTCGGCGCGGAAGAAGTTGATTGTCTGTGCACTCATGTTGCTCGGAATCTTGTACGTCTTGCCGTCCTCACGTGCCACTGACCACACAGTCTAACTCAAACTGACCATGATTGGCACAGTGCCTGCGCTGCCGGCATGATCCGCATCTACTACGTGATCTTGTTTGCTTTTGCGCATGACCACACGTGGGCGATGGGCCCAGTCGGCCTCTGGCTATCGGTCGAACCCGCCATCGGTGTCGTGTCGACCTGCATGGCCAATGTCATGCCACTGTACTATTGGCTGATGGAGAAGGCGAATCCGGGCGACCACGCGGAGAGGACGAACAGGCCGCGATCGAGCGACTACCGGGGGCTTGACAGGACGCGTCTGCACACGGTGATCGAGGGCAAGCTGGTGCTGAGGCCGAGAGAGGACGACGAGATCCGCCTGACGACGCTGGCGACTGCAGGAAGGCAGGAGTCTGAGGAGGGCTATCACGAGAGCCACGAGAGGGGCATCGTGGTCACTTCGGATGTCACTGTCACAGTTAGTGAAGGCCCCGAACGATCGTCTAAATAACCCAGGATCCCCTCGACGGTGAACCTTGACTGTGATCGATCAACTCTTTCTCCGGGAGAGCCTCTCCGAGTCAGTAGTGCCCAGACTGCCAGCCCGGCTGATGGTCTGTGTCTTGTTAGCTCTTGTTAGCACCGACGATGAATCATCACATCCTACCTATCACTGCTCTCTCCTCCCCAGGTCCATCGCTCATTGGCTGCAATCTCGCAGCCGCAGGCTGATACACACGAAGGCATGACTTTATGGGCATCGTCCCACTATGGGCTGGTCCTGATGGCGAGCTGCCCGCACCTTGCTGCACAACCTCGAGCGCCCATGGTTGCCATTGCACAACTCTGCGCTGGGCTGTGTGTGTGGCCACGTCAGCCAATGAGCAGAGCCAGCCTCGTGGAGACCGTAATTCGTTATCGTCTTGTCGTGGTGAGATACGCGTGTGTCGTGCAGCGGCTATGTCGCCGTCCGGTACACGACCCACCCGTGCATCTTCATGGTTCGATGAGAAGAGACACAGCAGCCCATCTAGGGGTCCTCCTCATTGGAATTTATTTGGCTGGCTCCAGTGTTCCGGAATGTCTCTGACCAGGCCCCGGCAGTGGAAATGCCAAGCGGAACGGGACGGGCCAGGCGGCATGTAACTGAATCGGGAGATGCACCCATAAAGCATGTGACGGGTCGTATGAGCCTGGACCGGCCGTGGCAGTCTCGACGCTGCGGCGTAACGATGTTGGGGTTTTCTTCGCGGGTTATTGCATCGGACGCCTCCACATTTGCACAACCCTGAAATCGAGAACCTCAGAGCCATGTCATATGTTGCATGTGAAACAAGCATTTCGGTTGACGTATGATCCTTGGCGCACTGATCAGGCAAACTGTCGAGAACCACATGGATCGGCCCATACCTGATTCGACTTGGTGTTACAATGTATCTACGCCAGCAGCACCCCAGATGGCACTTCAGCATCGCGCAAAGTCAATCGACACTATGGATGAGGAGGTCATCGATGGGACCATCAACGCTCGTGCAATGACCGGGAGTTGAGACAGCTTCAACTATATCAACCATCGTGACTCCCAGTTCTTTGCCATTAATTTTTCACTTTCCATCCTCAACTCACTCTTGCCTCACTACCATCGCCTCTCCACTCATCAACACTCTTGGCTGCGCCAACGAACAACGAACGACTCTATCACGACCCCCCATCCACATATTACCACCAACATAAACCCCCGAACAAACATCAAAATGTCTGCCTTCCGAGCCGGTCTCTCCCTCTGCAGCCGCCGCGTTACAGCATCCTCTGGCAGGATTATCAGTCGGCCAACAAACGGCGCTACTTCCGCGAAGAGATGCTACTCAGACCTGCCATTCTACGCATACACCTCTGCAGTTGGCCTCGGAGGAGTTCCACTGTACGTAACACGCACACGCCTGCCTCCCATACCAACCCAATGGAGCATACCACTGTTGCTGTTCTTATTGCGTGAATTAACAATCACCGCATCAAATGCAATGAACTCATTAGAAACTGACAGTCTTTCTTCATGCAGAGCCTTCGGCGGTGCCGCTAGCGTCATGGGAGCAGGACTATACGCACTTGGAAAGGACCCTCGAGATATCAAGCATAACGATCATGAGGCGCAAATGGCTCTGAACCCAAAGCGGTCATACCGGGACTCTAAGTCTACTCGTTGGACCACTATATAGTTTGAATACAAGTACCTTTTGGTCCAAAAATTAGACTTGCCATGACCGCTGTCACCTGTGCAACTGTAATGTGTAACTTACTGCGCAAGCATGTGCTTTGGCTGCGCCACGTTCGTAAGATTGCTGCTGGCCGTCATCTGATACTGCGACAGCCTGCTCCACCGGGTATTATGTTAGCGACCCAGTCTAGACTCTGTGCTCAGAAGATCTAGTATCCTCTACATGAAACACAAACATCAGAATTGCTGCCTAAGTTGCCCTATGTGTGAGTTCACGCACATTTGCAGTTTGGCATATTAAGGACAGAGAAGGTCACGTCCTTCCTAGCAACCTACTACTGAAGGGTTTCGGGGTGGCAAATGTCTATCGTCGCGTATAATACATGATACCAACATCGACCGATTCCCAGTCAGAACCCCACAAATAAGTCCGGTTCGACAAATGAGATCCGTAAAAGCCCATCGACCCTGACGAATCACGTGTTCACATGCTCTTGTGTCTTCGATTGAGAACAACTGATGTCGAATGTTAGATGGCGTAGAAAACCAAGCAAAATAAATGCTACCAGATCGGTGGCTAGAATATGAAAGACACCCTAACCGGTTTCGTGCTTAATCCGCGTACATCCCGAAGGCGTGCGGTCCCTTCACACAGTGGCAAACGCTCGAAGACCCAGCGGTGAAAAGAAAAATACAATCCCAATAAGAATGTAGAAGTCTAGGCACGTGGCCTCAGCCCTAAATTACCTAGGTACTCACAATCCCTCTGAACACTCACTAACTCCGTGCGAGCTCATTGGGGAGAATGACATTTGGAACATCGCAAGGTGTAACCCTGGCGGGGACAATAATTGACGATATAGCAGCTGAATTTCTCCTTGCAGTTGGCGTTCAGACATTCGCTCTTTTGAGATAGTTTGTCATGAACTTTGTGCACCCAAGACATCTGTGTGTCTACTGTTGACTTGCTCTGTCTGAGAGATTCGATGGTCGTTTCGTGTGTCAAAACCTTTTGTTGCAGGGAAACCAGTCGCTCCGTACATGATGTGATGATGCTCGTCAGTATGGCACCCGGTACCTCTAGAACATCTAAGCCCTGTACCCCAGCCAAGTCCTCGAGGTGTTCACCCATTGTGTGAATGATTAGTTGATGAAACTTGGGGTCGCCTGTCTTTCGAGCCGTGCAAGTTTCTGTGAAGAGGTGCAGAAATTCCAACGTAGACCAGCATCCGTTAATTGCAGTCTTCAGTTTCGATCGTGACAGCTCGCATAGAGGTTGGATGTCATAGTAGTCCCCAATGGCGTTGGCGCTCAAATGACAGTGCAAAATATCTTTGTACGCTGTGACAATCTTCTTGCTATCTGACTCCTTGAAATCCCGTGTCATGGTCTCATTTTCGTCTGCACTGAACGTTGATATTCCGATCCATAAAATCAATGTATTTTAAGTGATTTGGACTTGCCTTTCGAGCTCACCCCATCCGCTTTTACCGTTTCGAGATTCTTTGAATCGGTCCCTTGGGTAACGCAGTAATCCCCCGAATACAAAAAGTCCAACATCCGTTGGACTGTATCCACTTCGAACTCTTCAATTTTGATGACATTCGTTCTTGACTCCTGCATGTGAGGTAAGTATAGACTGACTTACAGGCAACTTAGAACGCGAAGCCTACCTTGAAGTCGCCCTCGCATGCTGCGCTAAATGCACGCGACTGGGTACACAGGATGGCCTTGTGAACGGCGAACTCATGTTCTTCACATGAAAGTTTCAAGTCGCTGAATTTTCCGGAGTGGAGAAGAGAATGGAGATTGACTGACCGGCTCGCTGTTGCAGGTGCCATGCTGGTGGCAGGGTCAAATCCATGAGAAAGCGAGACTCAGTAGGATGAGATGTGGTGCTGCTGGCAGAAAAGGTGAAAACGTCCTGGAGGCTCGTTGATCTACGTTTTATGGCTGAGTAGCCGGCATGGCCGTGGGGTCTTGGTCCGGAATGCTTAACATGCAGGAGGCCTACCGTGTACGGCTTTATGCAGGAGACCAGCCAATCAGCGATTTTCACCTCACGTTTGTATGCAGCGATATATGAGACAGTTTCAGTGTCTTGTTGGACTCCAAAGAATTCTTGTCTGTCCTGTATGAAACCAGCCAAAGGAACCTCGTTTGTCCTAAGTCCAACTAGCCCTGGCGGCATGCCCACAACAACGAAGAGACCCTGCTTTGTGCATACACGTGAATTGTTAGCGAGCAATTCGTTTCTTCCAGAATCCTTTTGTAGCAGACAAATGGCGGACCATTGATTGGTAAGCCAATATCACGTACCTGGACCCTTGCCAGAGAACCCCTGTAGAGCAATAAATCACACGACTACACTACTACTTGACTGCACCCTAGAGTGACTCCCACATCCTTCTTCAAAATTTCTGTAGCTTACTACTATCTTTTGTGACTAAGAGTTGGGAACCAGTCCTCGATGGAATGTTTTCATTGCGAGACACAGGGGTCCCGGACGGCAATCATGGTGGGCCAATTTTGCGCCACCATCATTCTGTCCTGTAGATCTCCTAAGCTACTCTATGTTTCTAAAGTAGTTATTGAAGTCAAACAATGGTGGCACAATTGCTCATGGCACTCATTTATTGTCTATGATTTTCTTGTATCCCCCCTACCTCTATGTTCCTCGATGCGTACTTGAAGTGGTAAACCTTACACAAATATCTATGGATGGTCAGAGAGTAAAAGAAAACTCAGTTTCTCTAATGCAACGCCGGGCTTCCGTTCCAGGACGACACAACGAACTTATAATTCCAATGCAACCCAAGGACAATACTTCTTAGAGTCCAAACCCATCCGCCGGCCCTAAGAACACGAAGAAACAGGATAGACAACATAATGAGTGCTCTTGCAACTCTCGAGCATAGCGGAGAGCTCTTGGTAGGCCTGAGTTATGTCTATACGGTCAATGCGCTGCCGATCGTTTGTCTTTACAACGAGAAGGCAATTCTCCACCATGTCCAAGAATTCATGGATGAACTGAGAACAATTTGGATGAGAATGAAGTTTGCGAATGAACTAGACTGGAGTCAGTGATGTGTGTGATATTTCGATTCGAGAGAAGAATGCTCACCTGTTTCACCACTGGTTTGATGATTGCGATTTTCTCACGCGTCCTGCTATCAATCTCCAATTTGAAAAATGTGTACGTATCAATGTTGTGCCACATGGCATCGGGGGCCTTCCTCGCTTCTGAGAACTCGTTGAGAAGTTTGCTTCCCCCGAGAATCCAGGTGATAAATTCCAGGTAGAGGCACCCCAGCGTCCATATGTCATATGAGCGACCGATGGCCGCGCCTTGTTTGAGATCGGCTTCTGGCGCGCGGTAGGCAAGCGACACGGCCCATTTGCTCTTCGGGGCCATCGAAACCGTTTGGTGAAGGCTGAGCTCAGCAAGACCGAAGTCAGACAACTTGAGTATTCCTCTGGCGCTGCTATTGTCTTGGCCAGGTTCGGCAAACCATAGAACGTTCTCAGGTTTAATGTCGCCATGGTGTCCGAATACAACATCATCGTTTGCCACCCGACTTGCGTCGCTCTTCACGTACATGGACTTATATTGGTGGATCTTGATTATGCCGCTAGCAATACCCTTGCACTGTGTTGCCATCCACACGACAGTGGCATAGTCAAATGAAGGCGAAGGGTTGATCTTGCTCCAATACCGCTGCAGGTCTGCTTCGGCCCAGTCAAAGAGCAAGAAAAAGCGGTCGGATTGCTCATAGGTGGCAAGAAGAGAGATCAGATGTTCATGCTTGTTGCTGAACCTTTTCAGCATCTCGACTTCTCGATCGAAAGCGCTCTCGCTCTGGGAATGGAGACTCTTGACAGCGAAGAAGCCGCGACGTTTTCGATCCTGTGTTGTGCGGAAATTGTGGTGCCGCGGATGGATATCAACCTTGAAGACGCTGGCAAATCCGCCCTCAAGCTCCGCTCTGCGAGACGAAGGGGCCTTATGGCCCCTGCTATTCTTGATGAACGGCAAGACTCGTTGCTCCTCAAATCGATAGTGCTTGACCTCCTCGTCATCTGTGGGCCGTGCGAATTCCACAGGCAACGCTGCCCATTGCAATTCTTCGAAGTTGCGGATATTGAGCTGGTTCCATTTCTTTTGGAAGCATCTCAAAATATGATCTGGATCTCTCTTGAGCCTCAAATCGAACAACCTCCCCTCGTGGGGTCTGGGGACTTTGGCCAATGGTAGATCAGAGTCGTTCACATCCTCCTCCAAAAGCCTGATAATAGATTGTGTCTTCTCTATCATGATGA
Organism: Diaporthe longicolla; assembly: GCA_000800745.1. Taxonomy (NCBI): domain Eukaryota; kingdom Fungi; phylum Ascomycota; class Sordariomycetes; order Diaporthales; family Diaporthaceae; genus Diaporthe; species Diaporthe longicolla. The sequence continues at coordinate 272,419 of JUJX01000010.1, read as the reverse complement.
GGATTGCAAAGACTTTGATGAAATTTCGAGTCTTGCCCATTTCGTTATGGTTGGGATGCCTATTTTCATTGGAAATGCCATGGCAGATGGTCCTTGCATGCGCCGCGATGGTTTCTTCCGTGAGAGAGTCCTCGAAGTACTTTTCAAGCTCCTTTCGAACGCGTTCCTCGGTCAATATCTTGGGGAGTTGGTCTCTGGCGAAGAAGACACAGTTCTCTTGATGTGTTGATATGAGAGCTGAAAACAGATCGTCTTGCAAACAATCAGTCTCCTGGTCGGACACCGGGTATGCCGATTGGGTTGAAGACAGTTCGTCTTCATTGATGTCGATGGCCGAATCAAGGGAGTCTCTGTAGCTGCTCATAGCTTTCGGCCCACGTTTTGTGATCAGAGAGTGGCCAACTTCTCCAACTGGGGGAAGAGTGGCATGAACCGAAAAGCGCTCGTAACCAGAGAGTGACTGCTGGGGCTCCACTCCAGGACTCATTGCCAATCGATTCCTGGCCATCCTAGAGCTCACAGAATCCCGCTGCATCGAAAGAAAAAGAAAGGTACAGACAAGCAGGTAGCGCGTATTCGTGAGAAATGTAAATTAGAAGTGAAGATGCAGGAGCATAGCACAATGAGGACAACGGGAGAAGAAAGAACTTTCAAGAGTTTTGTGCAATTTAAGGGGCGGCTTGGTCACACAGGGAGGGCAAATTGATCTGACCGTACCGTTACTGCGCTGGCATTTACGGTGGCAGGGCAACGCGCCTGGCCCCTAATTACACATGAATCCCCCAAAACAAGGTTGAACACAGGGCTGACTGCTGTCAGCGCTTGCCAGACCGCCCAGTCGAAGGGAGAGTAACATAGCCCGCGGAGGGTCGCACCTCTTAGAATATCTTTTCTATACTTGAATTGTCTCATTTTGGAACCCGAACAAGTTTTTTCAGGACGTGAAGACTTTTCCAGACGGAGACCGGTGACTCGATTTTTTGGATGGCAACTGTTGGCTGGAGTACCACGTGAGGTCGCGCCAGAAGCAAATCTAGACCCTGTGTGGCAACGTGGCGGTCCTTGCAGCACCGCTATCTGGCGCCTGCATGAACAGGTGGTGGCCAAACCTGGCACGTTAGTGCCCATTATTAGTCAAACGAGGGCAAGCACACTCCTGTCTGACCATGGACGCAGCGTTGAGACGGTCACGGCCCTGCCTGGATCTCTTTCTTCTTATCTTTATTTCTTGTTTTCGCGCAAGTGCTCTTGGGCAGTTCTACTCGGGAAAAATCGTCTCTGGAACAAATCCTGCCTCACCCTGCAATTTAGGATAGCCCCACGTTGAAAGGCTCGATATAAGTACAGGTCCAGAACACATATTCTTGTTCGCGATCGAACAATCTTCTACTGAAGCGAGTTTCATCTGCATTGTTTTGACTGTAGGTTCAGCAATTGCGGTGGAGGACCGCGGAGAGTTGCCCAGGTGATGGTCGGACCTTTTGGACCACCCAAGCAACTTCGGGTACAGCACCCGACATGTTGCGTTTCTGTTACACCTCCTTTCCGGGGCCACGGATTTCGATTTTGAAAAGAACTAAATCGAATGCGGAAGATTTGAGGAGACAAGCACTTCACATGTGACACCTTCTTGCACTTGCTCCCCACGACACTACCTGGGTGATGGTGATTACTCAGTCTTCATGCCACCACTACATGAACATTTGAGTAGGTTCCGAGCCGAGCTGAACCCCCTACGGAGCTGAGTAAGAGATTGGTCGGATAATATCATTCGATGCATGAAGGATGAACCGGTGAAGCTTCCTAACTCGACTCGGAGGGTGTGGGTGGTATCTACCCGCCACATCTCCCGGCCGTGGTCGAGTGAGCTCCAATAGGAAGGCCAATGTCTAAGGCAGGCTGGCCGCTCCCATCGTAAACCAAGTGAAACGACAGTTCAGCGCACCCTGATAACACGCACTGCGAAGGCACGTCAGCAATGGTACGGTCAATATGCTCGCACCCGCGAGATCTGCACCCACGACTTCAGAAGATAGGGTAACGTATCAGAAGGCCGCCGAGATGGAAGCGAGCTGCATGTACTTCTCCACACCGCTGTTGTAGCGAGAACACTTATCTCGTCCTTTTGCATGATGAGGCTCTGCTGAGCGGGGAATCTGCTTCTTCACGCATTTAATCCACTTAAAGCTCCGGCAAGGCAGAATGGAGCCCCGTAGATCTTGGATGTCAGTTCCAGGATCCAGCCTCGAAGCATGTGGCATGCGCCCTGACTCTGTGGAAATGCCAGTTATGTCAAACAACGTTGACGAAGACTTGGTCGATTGCTTGTTACGGGGACTAGAGAAGAGTCACTTCGACAAGGGAAAAGAGTTCTGGCCTCATGGGTCTATCGAACAAATCCTCACGACCAATACGATAGCCGACGAACTTGCCGAACATGGGAGCCAAATTCCACCGAACGGGCTTGTGAACTTCATTGACCGCGAAAGCCAGAAGACATTCGCCATTGTCCTCTGCTGCAACCTCGGAGGCCAGAAACTCCTTCGGGCAATGAGGCATTTCGAGAGTCTCAACTTCAAAGATTCCGATCTTCCAATCACTGGGGACCAGTTCAAGAATATCTTCTACTCGTCTGCCGGCCGATACCGTGATCCGTGGAGCCGTCTCTCAGTGCGGAGTTTCGATTCATATCAGTGGAAATGCATCGCACCCGTATTCAACCACAGGATTCGGGAATTGCAACTAGAAAGCAAAGATGTCTTTCCCTTCATATGGTCAAGCCAACGAGGGACCTCAGGCATGTTTGGTGCTGTACACGAGGTCACCATCCACCCTGCACATCGGGCTCACGTAGGACTGCCCACATGCCGCTCGCATTCTACCTGCAGAGCGCTTGCTAACCTGTGAATAATCGGTAAATTAGAACGCCAATGTCGCCATCAAGATATTGCATCGCGCGTACACCGAAGACGAGCTCAAGATGCGTCAACTCGAGAGCGAGTGGCAGAAAGAAGTCCAAGCCCACAAGGAGATTGCCAAATGCAATCATTCGAACATTATCAAGTTCATGACAGCGATTACCAGAGATTATGAGCGGTATCTCATGTTTGAGTGGGCGGACGGCGGGAACTTGCGGGAACTCTGGATCCACGACAGCCTAAGCCTCAGCGAAACACTGGTCAGGGATATCCTCGCTCAGCTTCGTGGATTGGCTGATGCATTGGAGAAGATACACTCCAAGAGCTTCCGACACGGTGACATGAAACCTGAAAATATACTGCGGTTCAAGTCCCCTAACAATGGTTCTGCTATTGGGACACTGAAGATATGCGATATGGGTTTGACCAAGTATCACTACTTGGCAACACAACTTCGACAACAGGCCACGGACACGTAAGTGCTCCAGGAGTTGTTTCCTGCCTCCTTTCAACCCGGCCCTTTTGCCAATGTCCGCGACTGTCAAGCGTTTCACTGAATCCTCCTGTATCTGACTAACGTGACTATTTTGCTTCCGCACATCGACGATTCCATCAACGCAAGAGCTGACGTGAAATTAAATAGAAAGTTCACAACCTTCAGATATGAGCCGCCAGAATCAGCCGACGAAAAAAAGGCTTGGTCTCGAAGGTACGATATGTGGTCTATGGGCTGTATCATACTGGAATTCATCGTATGGGTAATCTTTGGCGCGCAGCAACTCGACAAGTTCAACAGCAAGATCGTGAACGAATTTGGCCAGCAATGCCACTACTTCGAGATGAGCATGGATAACGGCCAGGCTTGTCCAAAGGTTCACACAGCAGTGTGTGAAATGATGGACAGACTTGCTCAAAACCCAACCTGCCAAGCGGGGAAAAGTGCCTTGGGTGACCTTCTCGGTGTGGTCAGAACAAAGCTGCTGGTCGTCAGATTGGAAAAGACAACTTTTGACAGTGGCAGACCACAGAACTCTAATGCTAACTCGCAGGTAACAAGGGCCGATGCTGTGATGCTCAGGGTCAGCCTCGACGAAATCATCAGAAGAGGCGATCGGAATCCATCCTATTTGTTTAAAGGTGAGACCAACGACGATTTGCCGCGCTTTTGTACCTCCCAGGCCACCAAACTTGAGCAGCTTCCCCAAGACTTCCTGACTGTGGCCAGGAAGCGCTCCACTGGGAGTGTCGGAGGATTGCTTACTTCGCCCTGCTCATCTCTCGTTGTCCCAGTACTGACAGAAAGCATTGGAGTAGGTTGAGCCCCGAAACTCAACCAGTGAGTTATTTCAGTCCGATACCACTGCCGGCAGCTAATTCTTCTCGGAATATTTAGACTGTATGTGCCCTCGATCGGAAGAGAAGTTTTGGACAACTGGTCCTGTAGGAGCTGACAGACTGTCCTTGCATGGATGCAGGAAGTAAGTGCTATCGTTCTGATGGAAGAAGCATCAGTCCAATAAAATTGATACTGACAGTATTCCAAACAAGTATGTGAGCAGCTTCGGGTTCCAGGACCTGAAGCATGAGACACTAACCCACAATCACGCCAGCGTGTATGTTCCTTCTCCATTCTGTGTCTAGTGGCTTGTGGCTTACGACAATTCTTCCAGAACGTGCGAACATCTTGCTCATTGAATATGTGCTAAACTTGATTTGGCTTACAAAATAACTAGTTGGTGAGTTCTGGTACTGGTGCCCTATACAAGAAAGTGCAAGACTCATGCTGTCATTCTAAGGTTCAAGTACGTGTTGCGGAGGAAGCTTCTGCTCAATATGAGCCGGGTGACCGAAACATTAACCAGGACTCAGCTGAACGACATCTGGGAGTTTCATGTGGACAACAAGTTCGCTATGGCCTTTCTTGCAAAGACCAGCTCTTCAGAACCCGGCTCGAAGGCTGCTTTCCCAGGGCAGCTATGTGACCAGTGCCAAGAGCTTGAGATTTCGGTCCCGCACTTCCACATTGTCGACGGATGGGAAGAGTTGGAACAAAGCGCAAACACTTGCGACTTTTGCAGAATTCGATGGAATATATGCAGTCAATTGAACCGAGAAGACTTTCCATCCATCCGATTTGAACGCGATCAATCCATGCTGAAGCTCAGCGGAAGGTATCCGCCTGTGTTGTCTTTGTGGCGAAGCCCTGGCAAGTCCCACAACTTCGAATCAATGGACGATCATACTGACATTGAATTGGTAGAAATACGAAATAGCAGGGCAGGGCAAATTCAGATTGGCCATCCACAGCTCTTCGAGAGTGGAAGCCAAACGCACTTCGATTTTCTCCGTCAATGTCTTCATGACTGCGATTCTGATCACCCTGAGTGTCAGCCCCAGAAACGCGGGCCTTTGCCTACGAGGCTTATTTATATCGGCTCCATATACTCGCCCGAGATCAATCTCTATACTACCCAGCATACTGACAAGGTCGAATATGCTGCACTTTCCCATCCCTGGGGCCAAGGACCACATTTCTGTACCACCCAGACCAATATCAAATCACATCAGACAGGGATTGACTTCGGAAGCCTTCCTCCCATGTTCCAGGACGCCGTCATCACTACTCGGGAGCTGGGTTTGGAGTATCTCTGGATCGACTCAATCTGCATCATCCAGGGGACAGGCGGAGATTTCGACCGGGAGGCCAAGCGAATGGAAGACGTGTTCAGCTCGGCATTCTGCGTTATTGCGGCAAGCAGCGCCCGTGCACAGAGTGATAGCTTTCTGAATCGACAAGCCCAATACCGCGAATGCTTGGCTTTTGAACAACAAGGCAGGTCACCGATCTATGTGAGTCGTTTCATCGACGACTTTGACACACATGTACTGCAGGCGCCGCTAAGCCAGCGTGGCTGGGTACTTCAAGAGAGAGTCCTAGCACGGAGAACATTCTATTTCACCAACCGCCAGACATATTGGGAATGTGGTAGAGGAGTCAGATGCGAAACTCTGACCAAGATGGACAAGTGAGCCGTCACCTGTCCCTGGCCATGGATTGTGAAACAGGGGGCTGACTTTCTGCTTCCTTCCTTTGCTAAAGCAAGCTGGCCTCGTTCCTCGGTGACCCCAACTTCCCCTCGAAGCTGTCAAAAGACGCCCGTGTCGCCAAGATTCAACTTTACGAAGACCTCTACCGCAAATACTCCCGCCTCCAATTCACGCGCATCTCCGATCGTCCCATCGCCATCGCCGGGCTCGAGAAAAGACTTATATGTGACATGAAGGTACAGGGCGGGTTTGGAGTCTTTGATGATGGCCGCAGCCTCTTCCAGCGCAGTCTTCTATGGCAGCGTGGCCGCGAGGTTCCACCCATGGCCAAGATCCCGTCGAATTCGTCGCTTCGCGTGCCCTCATGGTCATGGATGGGATACGATGGTGGAATCGACTTTCTCGATCTGCCTCTTGGAGGTGTAGAGTGGCTTTCGGATGCAATAAAGAGCCCTTGGACAACAGGAACCACCAATACATGGCATACTGGCGATGGGAAAGAGTTTGTGGAGTTGGGCGCGTGGGCATGGCATTTCAAGCCCGGTGACGTGACCCGGGCGCCCCAGGAAGAATTGGAGCTCCTGTGTGACACTCAAGACGTGGTGGACTGGGAGGCTGAAGACCTGATGTGCGTGGTAGTGGGCATGGAAAAGAGGAGATGCGCGCTCAATGAAAGAACTCACTTTGTTCTTGTCATTACAAGATCCAAGGAGACACTACGGCCAGAAGGGGGAGTTGAATATTACGAGAGGTTTGGAGTGGGTCATATCAAGGGCAAATATATCGAGCGAGAGTCGTCGCCGAAGGCCGTGGTGATTCGTTAGCCAAACGAGGGACTGCATTTCGTACATTTCCAGGCATTGAGGAGGTAGCAGAACATACCGAAAGGCAATGAGCTCATCCAGGAAGTAATCTGTCATTATATTTCGATTATTATTTCAACTGAAGAATTTTGCATCCAACCTGCCCCCGGCCAGATATCAGTTGTGCCCTTTAGCGAGAAACACAAGAGTTAGTAGTGCACGTGGACCATTACAATTGACACTCGCGTCTAGCAAAGCATGGCCAGCATGTTGGATCGCTCTAATGGCCCACGCACGGCTGCGTACCCGAGTGGACAGGATCATGCTTGTAACGTCTGGGGGCACCCGGCGGGAAGCAACGCCATCAGTGCCAGGGGAATTGCACTATATTCGATGCGTTAATCAAGCCACAGCCAGCCCAACTCGATTCCACGGAAGACAAACATGATAACCTTCTAAGTCCTTCGCAAACTCTTTGCATTTTACATTCTCTTATTGCCACTCCCTAGTCCGTCAACAAGAAAAAAGCCCACCTCTTAAGACACAAGGTTTCCAGACTTTGTCATCATCGTCCGACCGAAAGTCCCTGAAGGAGAATCAAGACCTCATAAGCATAGACATGAATGAATAAAAGCTTATTTCCGAGCTCACCGTCCCCATGCCCCCATACATTCCTACTAATATGCAAGTTCTAAACGGAGGCAGCCGTGAAAGGGTTCAAAGCCCCCCTAGGGAAAGCCCCGATGGCCAAAACACGTCGTTAAACCCGTGTCCAACCTTTTCTTTTTTCTAAACGGGCCCGTACCTTTTCCCTACCAGTCCCAGAGCACAAATGGTCTTGTACAGTTGTGTCGCACAATGCTTTCCCATCGCGGTAATGTCTCGGCGTCAATGCAGCGAAACGAAGCACTGAAATAACGAGTACTCCATTCTGCAGCTATGTTCCTTTCGACCGTCACTCCTGGAAATGATCGCGACGAGATCCGGGGTGAACAGCCCCCTGACGCTGCATCATGTGGACTGTGGAGTTCTTGGTTGCTTCCCCTCCTGGTGGACGTACGGATACCACCTCGGGTAGAGCCCGTCGTTCGGCTGACGCTATACCGAAGCCTTATTGCGGCACGATTCCCACCTCGCAATGCACATGCAGATCCACTAGCGCCAATCCGCTTCTGGCGTTCTTGGCATCAACATCCTGTCACGCTCTGTGGGGACGGTCTTGCGTGCCGAGAAGATAGCGGGACTTGGACCGCAATAGACAAGGCGCACCGGAAATTCGATGGCGACATGACATCGCCATACCTCAGGCCGAGGGCTGCCTGGCCGGGTGAATGCCAGGATGCAGGTACAAAATGGGCTGTGGGTGCTCGCTGGATGTAGGATGTTGATGATGGACGTTCCTCCAACCCTTCCACTCTTTTCAAGATGAGATCTGTGCTTGGCTTGTTCGGCCTGCTGAGCACCGCGGCTGCTGCCTCGGACTCGGTCAAGGTCAAGTGGCTCGAAGGCACTCCCAATTACCTCGGAGGAGTGACTTTCGGTGTGCCATGGCCCCGTGGACAGCATCTCGCGGATGCTACGACCTTCAGCGCTTCGGGTGATGCTCACTTGCAATCGTGGGTCACCGCAGTTTGGCCCGATGGATCGTTGAAATGGACAGGACACGCTCTAGGTGCGAGTGCCTCGCCCGCCGACGAATACACCATCACTGCATCAGGTCCGGGAAACACAACCTCATCCCGCCTGAGACGACAGAGCGACAACAGCACCTCTGGTTTACAAGTGACCGACTCCGATGATGAGATCGTTGTGAACACGGGCAAAGTCACCGCAACTTTTCCGAAGTCAGGCGACATTCTTGTGTCATCCATCGAGGCGGGCGGCAAGGTCGTCGGCAACAACGGCCGTCTTGTCTTGAGGTTTCAGAATGGAAGTCCTGACGATGACGACGATGGGAAGCCCACTGGCATTGAATACTTCAGCTTTGCCAGCAAGATCTACAACGCGACTGTCTCGGAGGATAACACTGCTCGCGCCCTTGTGACTGTTCAAGGTATCCACTCGGCAGTTGGAGACAGCACACATGGCGATTGGCTCCCTTTCACTGTGCGATTTTACTTGTACTCCGACTCGGAGGCCATCCGCATCATCCACACCATTATTTACGACGGCGAGGCCAAGACGGATTTTATCTCCGGATTGGGTGTTCGATTCGACGTGCCTCTTGCCGAAGAAGAGCAGTACAACCGCCACGTCCGTATTGCGGGTGTCGACGGCGGACTTTTGCACGAGGCGGTTCAGGGCATCACCGGCCTTCGTCGTGACCCTGGCGCGGACGTAAGGTCTGCCCAGTTCAACGGTACCGAGACACCTGACAAGACGACCTGGGACCAGAGAGTCACCACTCGGCTGCAGTGGATCCCCACCTGGAGCGACTACAGGCTTACTCAACTGTCACCGGATGGTTTCAACTTGAAGAAGCGCACCAAGGCTGGACAAAGCTGGGTGAAAATTCCTGGGGGTACTCGTTCTGGAGGTCTCGCATACCTTGGTGGCTCCTCCGTCGGAGGTCTTGCTCTTGGGCTGCGTGATTTTTGGAAGAAGTACCCTACAAGCTTGGATATCTCCAACGCTGCGACTGACACTGGCACTATCACCCTGTGGCTATACAGCCCCCAAGCTGAGCCTCTTGACCTGAGGCCTTACCACGACGGCCTGGGCCAAGACACATACGCAAAGCAGCTGGATGCACTCGAGATCACGTACGAAGACTACGAGGACGGCTACAACACTCCGTACGGAGTTGGCCGTACCAACGAGTTGTTCTTGTACGCCTTTGACAGCACTCCCTCAGCTGACACGCTTTCGAGCCTCACCAACCACACCAACAACCCACCAGTCCTAATTCCCGAGCCGGAGTACATCCGCGATACCAAGGCTATTGGGAGCTACTGGGATGTGCCCGGCTCGCCAGTATCCTCCGCGGAGTCGCAGACCATCGAGAACAACATGGACTTTCTCATCAAGTTCTACGAAGGTCAGGTCGAGCAGCGCCGGTGGTATGGTTTCTGGGACCACGGCGACATTATCCACACCTACGACGATGACCGTCACCAGTGGCGGTACGATATCGGTGGCTACGCCTGGGACAACTCCGAGCTGTCTCCCGACTTGTTCTTCTGGGGTCACTTCCTCCGCACTGGCCGCGCAGACGCATACAAACTAGCCCACGACCAAGCACGCCACGGCGGAGAGGTGGACTCTTACCATCTTGGCAACTTCACCGGCCTCGGAACAAGGCACGGTGTCCAGCACTGGGCCGACAGCGCGAAGCAAGCTCGTATCTCCACGCCAGTATACAGGAAGACCTTCTACTACATCTCTGGCGGTGACGAGCGCACCGGCGACCTCGTGCGGGAGGTCCAAGAGGCTGCCAGAGCCTTCGTCCTGGTCGACGCCCGCCGCAAGGTCCGCGATCCCGGCGTCGTCTACAAGCCTGACCCGACAGCCCTGTACCTCAATTTCGGCACCGACTGGGCGGGTCTCGCACAGGCCTACCTGATCGAGTGGGAGAGGCGCGGCCCGAACTGGGAGGATGCCCGCGACAAGATCACCGAGGCGCTGGTGACGTACCCCAAGCTGAAGAACGGCTTCGTCACTGGCGAAGCGCTCTACGATTCCTACACCGGCGCCTGGGCACCACCGCCGACCGACCCTGCCAACAACGGCAACGTCACTGTCTCGCACCTCTCGGGTGTTTTCGGCGTCCTCGAGACCATCGATCAGATCGTCGACCATTACGGCCCTGAAGGCCGCAACATCACGCAGCCCTTCTATGACGCCTTCCTCGACTACTGCTACTACTATGGTGCCCCCAAGGCTGAGCAAGCTGCCCGGTACGGCAAGGACTTTGGCAACTTGAACCTCAAGCAGGGCCACTCGCGCTTCACCGCCTACGTCGCCAACAGGCGCCAGAACGCCACCCTGGTGCCGCGTGTCTGGTCCGAGTACCTGGGCGACGGCAGCAAGGACGGCCTCGCGCCCAACGCCCCCTGGAAGACGGAGCGATTTGACGGCAGTGATGTCCTCATCCCCATTGACGAGGCCAAGTGGGTTAGCACGAACGCTGCCGCGCTTTATGGTGTGGCTGGGTTTGAGAACTTGGCCTTGGTGGGTGCGCCAGATGTCCCAAGTATTGGGAACTCAACCGCCTGAACACAAATCCTTCATTGAGCATAGACTCAAAGTCATAATTGGTGGCTATTCCAAAGTTTTCTTGTACATGTAAATATTCCACCACCGTGTAGACCAAACATACTAGGTCATCAGTCAATTCACCACATACGGCACTATCACGGCTTGATGAGTAGGTGGGCTCGCATTCTGCTGCAGCCTAATTGTTGCTCCTGTGATCAATATGCGTTTATGTGTGTGGGAATTGATCTTTTCCAGAAATTCGAATGAGATAGGCTCTGTTCTGTTTTGCTCATGCAGCCTATTTTGCACCGTTTGCGGAGTTTACCAATCCGGACTCGGTGAATTTATATCGCTCTTCCTCATCCTACGAATATGTCAGCTATTGTCATCACAATTATGCAGCAGGAGTGAATGCTTACCCAATACTTGTTGAACCCAACACCTTTGCACACCTCACTGTACGACAGAATCATTGGCGGTGCTCCAACGGTCATGCTCTTCTTCAGACCCTCGAGGGCCTCACGAATGCTCTTCAGCTTCGCAGCTACCAATGTCCAAGGATAAGCGACCGCGCAGAATCCGAGCTCGGCCAGGTCCCTCGCAGACAGGTTCTCCGTCTTCCCACCCTCGATGACTACAAGTTTCTTTCGTCAGCGTCCGCAATCATGACGAACAGTGATATTCTAAAGAGGAGTTTTGGTAGTCAAGGCAATGATAGCGACTTACTGTTCGCGAAAACCGGCATGTCCAGCTCCCTCACGCAGCGCTGCATAGACTCCCTGTCGGGCAGTGCCTCAACGAAGACGGCGTCCACCCCGATGCGCTTGAACTCTAAAGCCCGTGCCAGAGCCTCCTCCCACCCGTGGATGAGAGCGTCAGTGCGCGCCAACACGAAGATGTCCTTGCCCTCGTTCCTGGCATCGCATGCCGCCTGAATGCGGGCGTAGGCTTCGCCTCTCGAGACAACTGCCTTGCCCTTAGTGTGGCCACATCCTGTTACGGCTCCGTGTTAGCCAGAAGGACATGCAACACACATGAAGGTATTTTGGATATGGTGTCCTACTCTTCGGCCATGTCTGGTCTTCAATCATGACTCCCGCCGCGCCGGCCTCCGCGAAGCTCTGCACTGTCCTCTTGACATTCATGGGACTTCCGTAGCCAGTGTCTCCGTCCGCAAAGACCGGAACGCTGACCTGCCGTACTGTCTCCTGGATCTTGTCACACACTTCTTGTAGGGCGATGTAGCCGGTGTCGGGGAGGCCGTAGGCGCTGGCCACTGCATATCCGGCAAGAAAGACAATAGGGAAGCCGGCTTCTTCCACCAGGCGGGAGGATAGACCGTCGTACGAGCAGGCGTGGGCGATGATCTTGGTTGGATCCCTCGAGGCCTCGAGCATCATCGACCGAAGCCGCGAGGCCTGGAGGGAGGGGATCTTGCCTCGAACACTCAACGATAGATTGACATCTTCGAGCTGGCCTGGTTTACCGGTCTTGGTGATTTGCGGAGTGTCGAACTTGAAGGGGTACGGGACGGTGTTGACGGTTGATTCGGCCATGGCTGTGATTTCGGGCAGGTATCTCGGTGAAGTTTCGTCTGGAGTTTGCAATTGATAGTGTATGATCACCCGTTCTGGTTATTCTTAAATTGATCCAAGATGTTGCGCCAGAGTAAAGTCATCCATGGTCACCTTGGCGCCTTTTAATATTCGCGGAAACATGTCGACGTCTCTCTCGCCGCTACCTTGACGATCGGCTCGGATATCTCAGGAACCTCGCGGATAGATCTAACAACAATCAGCAGACTGCATCAGGATTAGTCGCGGAAGCTCCTAAAATCTGGGGTACAGCATCAATGCGGGGTTTCGGATGAGCCTCATTTGTTGCTCACTACTTTTAAAAGTTATAAAAATGGGGCCGGCCTGTGTTTCGATATACGTGTGCGACGGCAGATCTTTGGGTGATACCAGGTCATAGAACTGGCAGCACTGCTTGACAACCTGTCGTTGCTTAGAACAGCTTCTAATAAATACCCCTTCAGCTCGGATTGTCTTGAACTCCAGCCAGACAGCCTAGCAAATCATCTGAATTATTCATCTAATAGTGCCGGTCACTTCCCTTCCAAGCATCATGAACATCAGCCCGGACATGAAAATGGTTCAAGAGCTGGAACAAATCCCCAGCACAATGTCAACACTGGATGTCGCTCGCAAAGTCGATGACCCCAATGCATCTCAGTCACCCATACTCGTCAATGCTCAGGGACAGGCACGCATCGTCAGAAAGGCAAGTACCGGATTGAATGATGGCCTCGAGACTCGGTAAGTTCATTTGATATTCACATTGTGCTCACAAAATCGGCAAACAGTTCGACAGACATATGCTTCCCATTGTCTGTATCCTATACGTCCTTTCGTATCTCGACCGCGGCAACATCGGAAATGCAAAGACTGCTGGTATCCAGGAAGAGTTGAGTCTGAATGATCAGGATTGGACGTGGGTACTGCAGGGATTTTATATCTCCTACGTCCTCTTTGAGTGGACACAACTCTTCTGGAAACTATTTCCGGCCCATATCTACGTGGCATTATTGTGTTTTCTGTAAGTTCCCTTCTGCGACTTTCTATTCGACGTCCATGAGCTTCTGCGAACTTCAAAGGCGGCTTTTATCTTCTGGCCCCACCGCTGACCGGACCATCGTCTCACAGCTGGGGTGTGGCAGCTATGGTATCCGGTGCCACACACAACATGGCAAGTCTGGTTGTTGTCCGTGTTGTGCTGGGAATATTCGAGGCTTCATTCGGCGCTGGCGCTCCATACTTCTTGTCGCTATTCTACCAGAGGCAGGAGCTTGGAAAGCGGGTCTCATTCCTTCTTGGAATGTCGCCCCTAGCAAACTGCTTCGCGTCCGCTCTTGCATACGGCATAGTGCAGATCCGCAGCCCGGTGTCCTCCTGGAGACTGTTGTTCATCATTGGCAAGTCAGATTATTTACCTGATGCGGAGTCTAGTCGGTGCTAACTTGTTCAAGAGGGTGCCCCTACTGTTGCATTTTCAATCGTCGTTTACTTCTTCCTATGTGATTCGCCCGACACAGCCAAGTTTCTATCCGTTGAAGAGAGGGAGGATTCTATCACAAGGCTGGAGACCAGAGACCGGACCGCCAAAGCGAAAGTGAACTGGAGCCAGATCGCCGCTGGTCTCACGGACTACCAGAACTATGTCCACGCCCTGATACACTTCAGCTGTAACTATTCTTTCGCGGGTCTCTCGAACTTCGCTCCCACCATCGTCAGGGATATGGGCTACGACCACATCTCAGCCCAAGGCCTCGTTGCTCCAGCTTACTTCGCCTCTTTCCTCTGCTGCATGCTCGCTGCCTGGCTGTCGGACAGGTATAGCAGGAGGGGCTGGATCGTGGCAGCTTTCTCCTCCATGGGAGCTGTCGGCTATCTACTCCTCGCTGCCGTGCAGGATGAGACCAAGACTGCCGCACGATACGCGGGGCTTTGGCTTGCTGCATGCGGTATTTTTCCCGCTCTATGCATCAACTTGACCTGGCTTCTGAATAACCAGGGTGGTGACTCCAAGCGAGGTGCAGGTCTGGGGATTCTGGCCACTTTTGGCCAGACCTCATCCTTTGTAAGCAGTGCTTTGTTCCCCAGCAGTGACGGGTGAGTAATAAGAAATTCCCCTTTTCCCACATCCATGTATTGCAACACGTTCCCGAAAGTCTTCGCCATGAAGCTTAATCACTGACCTCGACAAGGCCATTCTATGTGCGCGGCACAGCCACGGGATGTGGCCTCAGTGGCATGATTACCCTCCTTGCCATTGGCTTACACTTCAAACTGGCGCATGAAAACAAGAAACGTGATCGATTGTACGGACCTGTTGATGAGAACACCCGTGTAGATGTAACCAGCGGCGGGGACAGCAACACAGCATTCCGGTATTTTACATAATGTTCTTTCAGAGTCGATGGGTTGCAAGACGGAGTTGTTAGCGGATACACGTGTTATTTGTGCAGGTTCACATTTTGGTTGCGGCGCTGGAGAGGCGAAAACTTCAAATGTCTTTCATCCGGAGTACACGGAACAGAATTCCAAAGCGTGAAGATTCACATCGTGCCGCTCTAAATAAAGTGACCGTCATTCTTCAAACTTGAGCTCCTCGGTGACAGGTTCCTATACCGCTCGTTGGTCCTTTTGCTGCTTGAAGGTCAACAGTGGTTCAGCTCACCTCGGACAAATCTTTCGCAATAGAGAGAAGGCGCATGATCCATAAACATACTTACGTAGAAGCAAGCTTGAATGGCTGCACGGTGTGCTTGGTAACCATTATCATTTATCGGAGTTGTCCCGGCTCCAAGGTCCAGATCGAGCGCATGCTACCTCGAGCTCGTCATGCTTGACGGGACAGCAGATCAAGACACGCATCCGCGAGAGAAGTATACCAACCACGGCATTTGCAGACGGGTTGAAAAAACTTCAGGAGAAATTCATGGCAGCCTGCCTGCCAAGGAATAGCCAGCGACTGGAACCCGAAGCTTCGAGGGTGGGGAAAGCGTCGGAGATTCATGCATAGGGGCAACTCTCCGGAGGTTTCCGACAATTGCCGGCTGTTAGCATCCGCACTGCTGTCCATCACGTTTCGGATAGGTCCCCTCTGCCGGAGCTTCTTGGTTCGGTTGCGCCACGTTACGACGCTTAGAGTGTGCTGCCTCCATCGATGGTGCTACGAACTTCTGGCGAAGCCGAGGAGTGAAAGGAGGAGAGTGTAGCCGTTATGAATGGTTACTGAATCGAACGTTGTCTTCTACAAGATTCACGGACATACAACATCATCTGGCCATCCACTGCTCCACAGCCTCCATCTGCGGCCAGAGCCGTAAAGAATGCCACAAGCGGATAGCGTCGCCTCTGCCCGGCCGAGTGACGGCACCACGTCCGCATCGGCCTTCCAACGGGCTTACAAAGGCAGGTTTTGCGTGCGAGCCCCGGTCCAGTCCATTATTGCCCTGTGGTTGGTTCGTTGCTGACACATAACCTAAAGCATGTGTTCCCTGTAGGAAGCGCAAGACGAAGTGTAATATCACAGCAGAGGAGTACTCCTCCGGCTCACCATGCGCGCGCTGCCGCCGTGAGATGCGCGAGTGTATCTTCCCTGCCCAGCGCCATGGGAGGAGGCATTCTATAGGGGGAAGTCGACGTGGGTGCAATCTCTTTTTTCACACCGTCACATTCTCGTACGTAGAGGCCCATTTCTGACACTGGCCTTCGGGGAGTCTCGTGCAGCCAGAGGAGCCACTCGACGTTCAAGCGCAGGAGGCACCCACCAAGGGGCTACCGAACAACCCTCCTATGACGGATACGCATCGCCGCCTCCAACAACACGCCTCTCAATATCGTCTGCGGCGAACCAGCCCGGCCACGCCACTCCTCCCGATGGAGTTCAACGGGTAGGCCAGCCGACAGCCGACCACATGGTGGCCGACTCGGTGATGCGGACGGTGGTGTCGAACGGACATGACGCCCTCAACCTGCTCTTCCAAGCGGCCAACCAGGAAGGTCAGCACGACAGCCAAAGCCCGGCTTCGCATCAACCGTACGGGGCCGGTCAAACGCCGCAATCGACCGTCGGAAACTTCTCCGCGGCTGCCTCCACAAGCAGCCCTGCTATTTCTGTGCCCATGAATATGAATATGACTTCGGGAGCTACGCCACCAAACCGCAACGCGGACGTCTTGGAGGTATGGAGCGCATTTCGATTTGTGAGGATGGGCTGGCTCTCCGCGCAAGAGGCAGTCACTCTCGTTGATTTGTGGGTGCCGAGAATTCCACTACTTTCCTCAGCCGTTGACTAAATGAATGAGGACCGTAGATTCTTTCAAAACATATCACCCCTGTCGCCTGTCTTGGACGACTTCTACGCTGACCACCCCAACCACTTTGACCTTGTCACGCGCGAGCCTCTCCTGGGTTGCATGATACTGACCATATCATCCCGCTATCACACGCTGCCGACAAGCGGCGGGCAATCCAGGGGCTACCTGCTCCACCAGCGGCTCTGGGATCACTGCCAGCACATCCTCATGCGGATACTACTTGGGCAGGAGAAGGGATCTAAGGCGAAGACGCGCACCCTGGGCTCCATCGAGGCATTGATACTGCTGACCGAATGGCACCCGCGGGCCTTGCAGGTGCCTCCGGTCTCAGACGGCTGGGACTCGGATATGATCTTGTCGTTCCCAGACGTGCGCGACCAGAACGGCGCAGCTGTGGACAATCCATCTCGCGACAGGTGGCTTGAGGACGTGATCCAGCCCGCGCAGCGGTCGGATAGAATGTCCAGGACGATACTTGGCATGGCCATGTCGCTTGCCAACGAGCTCGGGGTGTTTGACCAGAGTGAGGACCTGGACCAAGCGAAGATGTCCCAGTATGAGGTCCGGCAGCATCACAGACGCCAGGCCTTGGCCAAGCTGTTGTTCCTGTACCAGGAGCAGCTTTCGTCGAGACTTGGCTGTAAGTCGCTGATGCCTGAGAGCGTGAGCCATGGCATCACATCGTCGAACACGTCGAAGATGTCGTTCGCGAAGCAAGGGGAAGACTGGAACGCATTCATGATCGGGTGGACCGAGCTCACGAAGATGGTGAGGTCTATATCACACGTCTTATTCCCGTCTCAGGCCATTACGAGCCAGCTGCTCCGCAGCGGACGCTACATCGGGATAATCGAACATTTCAGGCTGCTGCTCTCCGGTTGGGAGGAAAAGCACCTGAGGAATTTTGGTAGGTCTGCTTTCGTGCTGTTGCATCCGTTGAAACTACTCCGGACTAACCGAGTTCATCGCCAGCGGCTAAGACAAACTTCCACGACCTCCTGACAGTGGAGTACCAGAACACGCAGGTCTACGCCAACTCCCTGGGCCTCCAAGCCGTAGTCCAGCGCACCCTGGCCGGGTCAGGAGGGAGCTCGGCCGCGGGCCAGATCGAAATCAGCCAGACGGACTACAGCTTCATCCAGGCGGTCGTCGACGGGTGCCTGGAGAC
Organism: Diaporthe longicolla; assembly: GCA_000800745.1. Classification (NCBI taxonomy): domain Eukaryota; kingdom Fungi; phylum Ascomycota; class Sordariomycetes; order Diaporthales; family Diaporthaceae; genus Diaporthe; species Diaporthe longicolla. Next base: position 254,401 of record JUJX01000010.1, on the reverse strand, counting down.
ACTGAAGGTAGCGTCGTCCCTTGCCGAGCGGAATACACTGAGGTACGCGCCCGTTGGCATGTTCCTGCGGATCACCACGGCCTCTGTGTTTCTGCTGAAGGCGCTGGCCGTCGGCGTCAGCGCCACCCGGCTCCGCCACTCGCTCGACACGCTGACGCGGGCAATATCTGCGTTGCGCGGCAGTGCGCCTGACGACCTGCACCTCTGCGGCCGCTACGCCACGCTCCTCGAGACGAGCCTCAACCGTCTCCACGACAGCTTCATCCCGTCGTCGCGGCCCCCGAGCTTTACCACGCGCCCGCCATCCGCTGAGAGGGCAGAGGTTGCCACTGCGCCAGTGCCGGGTGCGGCTGCAGAGGAAGACCCTGGCGGCGTGGCCTTCCAGGGCGAGATGGGTCAGCTGCCTGGGCTGGACTGTGACGCTATGGGTGGGATGTTGGACGACGGGGACGACAGCTGGCTCTCACTTCCCTTGGACCCGTCGATGGTTCCGTTTGGCATGGATGCTTCCAATGGGTTTCAGTGGCTTGGGGATGACTCGTTAGATTTTATATTCTCTCTTGGAGATCGTAAGGGTTGATGAGTTCTTGGTAGTCGCCATATTATATGTCCGGAACTGACTAGAGCGCGGACTGGCCCTGCATTCACGCCCTGAATTGTGCCACGTCTAAGTCCAAGCGCCAAGCAGAGTTGTAAACTTCTTTCTTCACAGAGAATGAGTCGCTAGAGTATCTCGTGTCGTCAATTCATCCCCAGCGCGTAAGTACGATCCCCTGCTAGGCAAATGGGAGGTTGCACGCGGTCTCCACTTTCATGTGAACAGATGAGTTGCGAGAGGACCATCTCCGGTTACGGATGCGTTACAACGAGGATGGCGAGGGGTGAAAACACTGGATAGTCAGCAGACAGGTGTTTTGCGTCTGGGCGCCCACTGACGAGTCTGTTAATGGTCCCAAGGTCGGGGATCTCAGGCAGGTCTCAGGCCGCATGGCCAGCTCCACGTCAGCCTGCGCTGGGACGAAATCAGCAGCATTGGGGTCCTGAAACGGACGAAGAAAGCTTGATCGACATAAGAGCCGAGCCGCCTCAGCAAGTAATAAGCAATGCCCCTGTCATATTGCTCTGGTCGTTTGGACGATCTCGGATCTCTCGAAGCATCTTTCTCAAAAGGATGAAGGTGTTGACAGGTGGCATCTTGGTATTGGCACTCGAACTCTAGTGAGATTGAAACACAAGAGGCGCAGCAGTTGAAGGCTCCCAGACGAGATGAAGGTTCACAAATTGATTTTGGGTGCATGTACGTGGAACAGGGTCTGGTTGAAGTTAATGAGTTCTGTCGGGCAATGATCGTTGCTCTTGGGCCCACACGTTTTGGAGGTGTGCAAGATGTGGGCCATTCATGGGCGAAAGAATGGAAAGAACGGGGGCCAAGCGACTCGAGTGGATGTGCAATGACGACATCGGATTCATGAGGATGTGCTGTCCATCACCTGGCATTCGTGCACGCACTGGATGCAGGAGGGGAAAGGGGCTGCGAGCTGATCCATCCACCCACTCGGGGAGTCAAGGTTGAGAGATGAGTGCAATAAAGTTGGACGACGAGGTTGGCAGGTAGGGTGAGCAGTTGAGGTGCATCTTGCAAGCATCGACAGCTCCTGGAATAGTCGAACTGTAGTGTAGTACGGCACGTCAACCAAGCTAATTTCCAGATTTGGGAAGCCCGACGGAGCCAGGGTCTCGAGTCTCGACCCTCGATGCGTAAGATGTGTACGGCACTGCAATGCTGGGAAGGCTCGAATGGTGGTGTGTGGAGGTCTGCCCGGCAGGGAGGATTGCAGATTCCAAGATTAGTGTCGCCGAGCCGCGTCTGCCCTTGCACGCGACCCCCACCCTGCCTTTCCGTTCCGAGCTTCGGCATGGCCTGCCCTCTCAACGGTGGTCAACGGTCACCAACGGTCCAGGTCTTGATCAGGTCTCAAACGCTGTTGGATTCCCTTGGTCCATCCATCTAGGCCGTCCAGATGCTCGCATACCTGCACTATCACCTGCACCAACCTTTCCGAAGGATTGGAGCGATTATCCTGCCCAGGCCAGTCCATCAAGCACTATCCTGCTCCAATACCACCCAACCAATGCCAGATGCAGCAAGCAGACAGGGCAGATTGCATGTGCAGCAGCCACTCATTTGATCCCTCGCCTGCAGAGCTCTTTCTTTGGGTTGCCTACATGCTCTAGTTCCAAGCTGCCTGGTGGTCCTGTCAGGGTCCTGCTGGTCAGTCATTGGACATTGAGAGGGAGCTATCCTGAGAACGGTCGAGAAACGGAACGGTCAAGATGGGGGAGGGGGAGGTGTGGGAACCGGGTCTGGGCCTGAGGGCGGGTTGACTGGGGACTGGGGACAGGCACGCATCTCATAGACTCTGCCACTCGAACTCTAATAACGGCAGACCGATAGCACGCACCAAGCAGGCTGGCACATCGCAGGCACATTGCATGCACATCATTACTCTACTGACTGACTGACGTACAGTACATTAATCAATCGGGGCTGTCCAATCTCTCTGGTCTTCTTCGTCATTTGTCGCTCCTTCTCTTTTTCTCCTGCAACGGCCCGAAATCTGGCGTCGGCTTCCCACGTTTCGTCCTGCACTTCCACGCACTCGTTCGAGAACTGACCGTGATTACATTACGCCTTGTGCCTCGTCATCGTTATTTCCGCCACCCCCAGGCCCAGAGCTAACCTTGCACCTGGCCCGGACGAACCCAAGGTGCCACAGACCCCCCCAGCAGTCGCAGGAAGGAAGGAAAGACCAGCCGAAACCCCCAAATTCACGTCGTGCGACAATCCTGCCGACATTTCGAACATTGAAGAATTTCACAAGGGCGTAGAAGTCTGGAAGCAGGAGTAGAAGGAAAAAAGAAAAAGAATCAAAACGAAAAAAAAGAATCAAAACGAAACGACCACCGAATTGCAGTGCAGGACCGTTGCTTTTCTCTCTTCAACGAACGCCCCTCCAAAGCTCCCCCGCAGTGCGCCATCGCCAACGCCAACGCCGACCGACGCCACGCGAACTTGCGCACCGTTCCCCCACGAAGTCTGTCTTTGCTTTGTTCGGCGTCCGACATGAGAAGGTAGCGCCATGCTCATACCACAGCGCTTCCAACGAGTCGTGCCAGTCCTCGTCGTCCTCGTCCTCTGCATCTTCATCCTCTCCTCCAGCAGGTTCCGCGATGCCGCCATCGTCGACTCAATATCCCACCAGATCGCCGGCGTGCACAAGGCCGACCCGCCACCAAAGTCCGACGCCGTCCTGGAGGAGGAAGCAAAGCTCGGCACACCCCCCAACGCGTCACCACGCCCCGTCCTCGAGCCCGGCCAGTGTATCCCCGAGATCGAGTTCCTGAGGCGCGAGGAGCTAAAGTTGAGCGACAATATTGTGTATTCGCGACGGTGTATCAAGCCCAAGTTCTCCGATGATGTCGACCGGGCTACGATCCCCAAGCTCCAGGGGCCCATCATCACCCAGAAGGAGAATATCAACCTCACCTCGTGCTCTCACCTCGAAACCATGCCGTGCGACGAGTTGTCCATTACCGTCACCCCACCTCCCTCCCAACAGAAATACAACCACCTGGTCTTTGGCGTGGCAACATACTACGAGCGCATGATACAGGGGCTGCCTGCCTTCGAGCACTGGCTGGCAGGAACAGATGCGCTGCTCGTCGCAGTCATCGTGGACCACGCGGGCAAGGACCTCGGCGCCTTGCAGCAACTCTTTGCGCAACATGGCATAAAGATGGCCACCGCGAACGGTGACCCCAATCTCACCATCGACCAGAACCACTTTGTCATGCTGCGACCTACCGTGCAGAATATCACCCCGGAGACGAAATGGGTCGTGGTCATAGATGACGACACCTTCTTCCCCTCACTGCACTCGCTCAGCACGACTCTCGAACAACACGACCACACCAAGGAGCTGTGGCTCGGCCAGCTGTCGGAGGATTTCTACTCGGTGCGATCATGGGGCTTCATGGCCTTTGGCGGCGCAGGCGTCTTCCTATCGGTCCCGCTGGCCAAGAAGCTGGAGCCGTTCATGGAGCAGTGCCTTGAGGAGGCGGCCCTCCCGTCGGGCGACGGCATGCTGCGCGACTGCGTGTACTACCACTCCAAGACCAAGCTGACACTGGTACCGGGGCTGTACCAGCAGGACATGCGCGGCGACCTCTCAGGGTTCTTCGAGGCCGGGTTCCGCACCCTGTCGCTCCACCACTGGAAGAGCTGGTACGAGGAGCCCGTCGACAAGATGGCGCAGGTTACCAAGGTGTGCGGCGACTGCTTCCTGCAGCGGTTCCAGTTCGACGAGGACACCCTCTTCTCTAACGGCTATTCGATCGCCATGTACCGCAAGGGCGTGCAGGGCCTCAACCTCGACTGGGTGGAGGCGACGTGGAACCAGCACGGGCCCGAGTTCGACTTCAGCATCGGCCCGCTCAGGCCCGCCCTCAAGAAGAACGAGAAGCGGAGCTACCGCCTCAAGGACGCCGAGTGGCTCGCCGACGGCAGCCTCAGGCAGATCTACGTGTACAAGGCGGACTGGAAGAGCGGCGAGACCATGGACGAGGTCATCGAGTTCCTGTGGGATCCGAAGGCTGCTCAGGCCCAGGTTCAGTAAGGACTCTGTGCGCGTGTCCGGACGGCGGTTTTTCTTTTAAAGGGTGGGTGTTTGATTTCACTGTCTACATTGGCATGGTGCATGGCATGGCATCGAGAAATTGTCTGGTTTGCGGCGTTTGGGGCGAAAGCAGGAGTTGGCGTCTTTACATGTCCCCCACCCTTCACTTTCAGGCGGTGCTTGGGGATCGCGTGTATGGGACCTGGGAGGATACATGCCTTGAGCTGTCGGAGGCGTTTCCACCTGCGTTGAAGAGATGGTTGCAGAACAGCCTGTGTGGGCGGGAGGCCCCGCTTTACACATATATGTATACATACCGCGCATGTGTATATGGGAGGAACTCAGAGGCTGTCATATCAGATCTGATCATGGTGTCCGAGACGGGGTTCGTCTCGCAGCGGTAATGGGAATTCAAAGCCTCGAGCGATTTGTTTCTGTTGAATTGGTCGCTCTCATTGGATGCCGTCGTGATCTGTGTCCAGATTGGACGGACTCCTTTGAATCTGTCTACTGGGCATGTGATGACTGTGAAGCAGCAGGCACTGGCATTCGTTGTTTTCAGAAGGTTTGTCTGATCTTTGCGGTAGATCTACTACGACGATATGAGTCCTGTTCGCCTGCATGTGAGTTCAGGACGAACACTCAGATGCCGCTTGGTTCAGCACTGTGGAAAAAACAGGGAAGTCTGCTTCTAATCAGCGATACCGACGTCCAGGCAAGAGCAGCAAGGCTCTCAGGCACTTGCGTGTAATCCAGTCAGTCCTCAGACGAAGGCCAAACCACGCTGCAGAGGTGTGAAAGCATCCCATTTTCCCCCGTGTACAGCGGCCAGGCACTTTCACAGATGCATGCGAGCTTCATTCGTCGCGCGGCTTTCGACATACTGCATGTCCCACGAGCAACACCGGACTTATCATCACGTCGGCAGCATTTCCAAATCGAGTCACGATAAGATACAAAATTACCGACGTGTCGGGTCCTTGCGCCAAGCCGGCGCATCACGGACCGCGACTGCGCGAGCACACGGGATCTTTTCGAGACGGGCCCGGGGCCGGCTACCTATCCGTCCCCGGATGAAACCAATGGTACGGTGGTAATGGTGGTGGTCCCGCCACGCCCGTGTGTGGTGGCAGTAGCGACGCAGACCTGGTCGATAGCTGTGAGAAAGGGGGAATAACGGGGTGAGGTTTTATCCGCTTCTACTTGAGCGGACGGGCCTGCGCTGGTGAGGAGGATGGTTCTTGTTTCCTTCGGTTTATCGATGGACAATGGGAGCGTAAGAGTGGATGACTGTGGCTTCGGCAGTATCAAAGAGAAGCATCATGTCGCAGAGCACATATCATCGGCGCCGAAGAATATCCATCCACCACTGGCAGTCTCAAAATGCCACACAAACCCCCCGAGGCCCCCAAGCGGCATCATGCCGGACGGGCAGTCGTGCCTGATTCGGCATTTCTATGCCTCTACTCACTCACTCACTTGTTCGAATTCACATATGACGACACATTTGCGCTCGTCAAGTAGGAGGCCGTGCGAATTATAGCGCAGAGCACGTCCCACAAGTCCCCATCCTCCAACTTCCACTTGATGGGAAGAACGAAAGCCCTCCGCACAGACACGGCGCAACGGCAGCCCGCGGACCCGGCGTGTGCAAGCCACATCTCTTGATTCCGGGGTAGAGGCGTGCCACGGGACCTCGTCCCACTCGGACTGGCACAGACGCGTTCTCTGCACAGTGTTCGCGTGGTCTCCGCCTTGCTTCTTCACACTTTTCGTGATGGCGGGAGTGGCTGCACTCATGTGCTTGATATTAACCCAGCCGGGCTGCGCCAGAAGCCATCCAACCAGCCAGGAAGTACCAGGTGATCTCTTTCTCTCTCACTTGCAGCCACGCCTGTCGGTCGTTTGCTTCTTCGTGGCTTATCTGCTTCTTTTTGTGGCTTCCCGCTGGTGGAACGTGGCGCGGGTCAAGAATGCGTCCCCGGGGCTTGCTGGCCAGGTTTTCTGAGACACGGGCTGGGCCATGTATATTTACTTTTCTGCCCTTTGTTGGGATTCTTGTGGCTAGATGGGCCTGAGACAACGATCGATCCCGCACGTCTTGTAGGGCTAAACATCCCGGGGCGCCGTGGCTGGTGTTTTTCATTTTCCTCTCGTCCTTGAGGCCCCATCTGTTGCTTCTGTCGCTTGGGATCATTGTGCAGGATGATTTGATATCCGTGCCCTCGTGCCCAGCCACGTGTGGAGCCCTGTCCCATCTGCTCGGGTGCTTCCATGGTGGATGCGCGGGATGCTTGCTGATCGCCGTCCACGGACGGACCGGTATGTGGGAGCAAAAAGGTTTGTTCATGTGCGATGATACGTCGAAGATTGCGGGCGAGGACTGAGACACCCAGGGGGGAGTAATATTGGACACAAGCCTATTTATTGGATAAGCTTCTGAAAATCTTGGGCGAGCACAAAGTGAATTATAGGATCACATCTCAGCCCAGGTTCGGACGCATGTCACATCGCCTGCCACGTCGGGCGGTACGCAACGCGCAAATGACATCCACGGGGCAGTGCCAATGTCAACGTGCATGTGCATCGTGCTGTGTACCCAACCCTCACTTATAACAAACGCTTCAATTATTTGTGCTACACATGCAGAATACTCAACCCCCCCACCTTTTAATCTGCGCAAATGCGAGATCAGAGGCGCTGATACGCCGTGCCATCTTTCCAAGGCGGCCGCAATAACTTGAATTTTGCCAACACCCCCTTCTCGTGGACTGTCCTTCTCCCACTGATAACGATAAAACACGAACGGAACAGCCTCGGCGGCGGATAGCCGCCACCCGGACGACCCTTGGAGATTGAAGCGCTAGCGAGCCGCCCTTTGCGTGTTGCGAACGGACCGGCCGTTGGGTGGTGGCTTGAATTGCCCAGGTGGGTTAATTAGACCTTCCCACACCCTTGAGCGAATAGGGACGCACAGACACGCAGAAGGCCTTGCGTTATCAAAGGAGCCGAGGATCGCCCAGCAGGGAAGTATCCGTATGCGCGTGAGCGAATAGCATCGCGGCAATTACACGTACTACATAACACAACTGCAATATTGGTGGTGGTGACTTGGGCGTCAGTGCGTCGCTGGGGTGGGAAACATTAGCCCCTCTCGAGAAAATGTGGAATGCAGATCGAGAGAAAGAAAAGTATATCGACAGTAAAATTGCGGGGGGGAAGGGGGGTGTGGCACCTGGTGTGACATTTCAATGTTGGGTTGCCCTGCTGGGCGGTTGGCTGGACCAAGAGGAGAAAAAAGTAGTCCGCTATTGCTACTACCCTGGGCGATCAAAATACTTTTTGGGTGCCTTCGGGGGATTTTATGACACATGTCCAAGGCTCTCTTTTCTCGCTCGAAGGGAGGGGGGTGAGATCACGTCGTGCCGGGTGCTACGCCATGGTCAGAGTAACGTCGTGTCGGTAGCGACCCCGAGGTCAAAGCTAGTCTGAGGTTAAATTGTTGACGGGCTTCTGGGTTCAAGGGCTCGATTCTGCGCTTCTGCGAACCCTGGAATATATGCATTACTCGCGTTGCGCGCTACTTTGCATACAAGTTTTTCACTGAGGAAAGGCAGATAGATGGTGTAATTTCACTAGGTGATTACTTTCACTGTTGATTATCCAGTGCTACCCAGGTACTGGTGTCTCTGCAACCGCCCGTGACTCTTCCCAATGACTCCGCATTGTCCTCTCGACCAGCCTTGGGTAGGCTTGTCGTGGCACGGAATACTGTGACAAGTCCCTTGTGACCATTGCACTAGTATCGGAAGCGGTCTCGTCATTTTTCATCCTGCGCCGGGTTGTTGCTCGGTTGGTATCTCCATCGCATGAACATCCCCCGGCAATGAGTTGACCCGGCTATTGGATTCCCATTATCTTCTCTCGTCTTCAGTGGGTAGGTAGCCAGCCCCATCTGGAATTCGACTTCATGAGACGACAGTGATGGACGTGTGGATCCAGAAGCCTCATCTTCTGTCAATCGTAAATAGCGTGAACATCATAGACGTAACATGTCGCGTAACTCGTCACGTTAATAGCGCATTGCCATCGCTGGTCTTTCTTGAGTTGTCTCAATTTCCACCAAGTAGTATATCGCACTCAACCCTTCACGACTTAGACAAACACAGCCATGACGCACACTGCTCCGAGCACCAGCATGCGGAAGGTCTCGGCAGTCGTGGCCGCAGCGGCCGACGTGGTAGATCCTGACTGAGATGATCCAGATGAAGAAGACGTCGACGATGAGTCGGATCCCGAGCCCGACGATCCAGATCCAGATCCAGAGGACGAGGTGCCGGTGGCCGACGAGCCTGATGTTCCTGTTGAGGTGGCAGTCGAGAAGCCAGAGGAAGCAGTGTTCGACGCGCCAAGCTGTCCACCTGGGGCGCCAGCACTACCGGGAAGCGCGGCCGTCGTTGACACGGCCTGGGCAGTTGGGGCGCTTCCAGAGTCGCTGCTGTCACCGCCACCGCTGCCGCCGTTACCACTCCCACTGCCACCATTGCCTCCTCCACTTCCGCCGCCGCTGCCTCCGTTTCCAGGCGTAGGCGAGGCACCTGAGGCAGGCGGCGTTGCTGCGGCGCCTCCAGCCGCCGCCGCGGTGGTTGGGGGCAGGACAGTGGTGAAGCTGGAGGTTGCCTTTACGTCCACGCAGTTGCGGTCGTAGAACAGGAACGGGCTGTTAGACTGCTGGCGGAAGTTGGAGTCGCTGATGGAGGTGGTCAGTATATTGTTGTTTGTTTGGTCTTGATATGCAGATGCTTGGGTCCACTCACAGTGGCGAGGCGTAGAGGAGGCATTGGGAGGTGTCGAAGGCGAAGCTCTGGCATTTTGAGTCTGACTGGCACTTGGACGAGCAGGCGTCGAAGTTGGAAAGACTGCCGTCACCACTGAAAAAGTAGGCCTTCTCGCCTCGGTCGTAGCCGCTGGCCAGGCCGCAGGTGATCTCACAAGTGGCAGTAGAAGCCAAGGCGAGGCATGTCAATGTCGAGGTCTTCATGTTGACAAGTTGAGTGGTGAGGTAATTATCAGTGTACTTGAAGGGAGGTGAGGAAATTATTAGATAGTCGATAAGCGACGAAACGGGAATTATTTGCAGTAGCGAGCGACTGGAGATAGCGAGTGAATTTTGAATAGCTTCCGAGCAGGAATGATAAGAATCAACCCGAGAGATGGAGGAGGGCAAGACGGGCACGCGAGGAGAACATCATGGGCCTGTCCGGGTTATATCAAGGGGCATGGAAAAGAAGGTTAAGCGCAAATGAGACGAATAAGGCCAGGCCAGACATGGCTCGCTGGCATGGTTACCCAAGATACGAGGGTTTGGGTGTATCACACTAGATCCATGGGTCGACTTCCAAGGCTTTCAAGGGCAGAGACAGAAGGAAAGAAACGGGCAATCCTTCATGGAGGGTGACTGCAACGACTGATACGAATGCCGCGCCTTGGGGCCAACCACTGGTACCTAAGGTTTGGGTTGCAATCTCCGCTGGGGCCTGGGTCGTGTGTCCCACGATCCTTGGCCGCCTGGGGTAGGAAGACCAACTCGGGACTAGCGGCACGGATAGGCACGCGCCTCATATCGAAAGGTTGGTCACGCTTCATGCACGAGACCCTTCATCATCCTCCCATAAGCTTAACAGCGCAATAATGGCGTGGTACACACTCGAGAGGATTCTTTTTCTCTCTCACTTATTTGTCCTCGGCCTTGGCTCCGACCCCACTGTACATATATCGCATTGTGCATGTATTATTGCCGCCGGCGGCCTACACATTGTGCGATGTGAGCAATGAGATGATTCTCTCCCTATCGCGTTGTGTCCCTCATCCGCTCGCTCGCTCCCACAATAGACAATAGGAACCGAGCAGGAACCGACTATCCGGATGGACTACACAGTAGTTAAATTTCGGGTCCCGTACTAAAACGCGGCCGACTAGTCGTGACTAGAAAAAAGAACCAACCACGGAGCAAAACCTCTCCCCGGGCATCGTCATGATGATCTCGGGCGGCGACCATATTCTAGCCCGGTCGAAAAACTAAAATCCTGTTACTCAAGCGCCAGTTGTGATCTTTGTGTTCGGTGTGCTGGGGGTTTCGGCTATTAGCCCCACGAGACTGATGAATTTCAGGAGCATGACAGCAAGCAGCCGCGGGCCCGGGGCTGCTCAGGGGTTAGCCGTGTCCTGCCGTCCTCCCGGCGCAGATTCCCGTCTCGCGAATGACCCCAGGAGCCCCGATCCCTCCAAGCGTTGGTGCCGCCTCCTCACCTCCGCTCATCAATATGGAACCGCCAACCTGCTTTTTGATGAACGCCCCCTGCCTTTTCCCCCTCAATGTGGCTTTTCTCCCCGGATCGGCTTTCTGTCTCGAACATCACAAGGCATGCGCCCCAGCAAAAGCAAACAAGTCGAGGAGACGAACCTTGGAAGCATGCCCGCGTGCAGCAGCGAGATAACACGCCACGCATCACCTTCTTGCCAACAAAACTTGGTGCATCTAGACGCACCTGTTCCTGCATGCATACACGCCGTGTCCCCCAAAGCCCCCCCCC
>JUJX01000010.1:58487-243117 GCA_000800745.1 Diaporthe longicolla | reverse complement strand
GACCTTGTGATTTTGGACGGCTGCAGTCATAATTGTCAGACCCAGAAGAGTCTTTCAAACCCCCCCGTATCCCACTCCGCCCACTCCGCCCACTTCCTGACTTGCAGAGACTGCAGAGTCAGCTGTTGCTATCTCGCCAAGGGGGGGTTGCATTAGCTTGCAGGTGGCTGCATGGTTGACAGTTGATAACACCCCTAAATGGTCACCCTGCCGTCGGTGAAGGCCTGAGTATGGGATAGGTCCAACCAGTTTTTGAAAGGGCTGGGCGCTATCTTACAAGTGGGCAAGTCAGCACACACGCTTGGGGAGACAGGCCACACACCAGCAGACTAGTCCTTCCCAAATGCAGAACCAACTCACCCCTTTCGGGGAAGTCTGGTTCGCCTAGCTTGCATTCGCATCGCATGTGTGGTGCGGCCCAGGTGCTCGCTCGGTTTCCCATGGGTGTACGGGCGGCTATCGTGGGACTGGCTACTAGTAGACTAGTATCCTCAACGGCGTGTGTGCGTTCTGTGCACGCGGAATTGCTACTCTGATTCGGGCCTTCACACCTTCGCTGCGCCCCCCGCGCAACACGAGGGTGGCGATGATACACTCACTCTTGAGCAGCAGCCTGGCCGACGGCATTCAATAGTGTCACGGCAGCGGGATCAGGAGCCTCGGGTGATCAAGAGCCGCATGTGGGTTGTGTCTCCGGCCGGGCTGGCCGCGCCGAGGCAGCACGCGAACGAGAGCGTTGGAGGCTAGTAGTTTCTAATAATACACCGCTCTTTGTTCACAAGTCTCGCCTTTATATCGCTCCGGATTACGCACTCTATTCTTCCTAGACCGGGACCTGGACCTATTTGTATTCTTCAAAATCTGCGCGAGAGTGACGTAGACACTGATATCGCTCGTGGCCAGCAAAAGACACTATTATTACTATTTCCTAGTGAACAAGTCGACAACGTTGTCCATCCTCAAAGAGCCATCCCATGAGCCTTTTGCCGAACTGCTCATGTTTCGTAGAAGATGCCTCTCAAGCCATTGAAGCCATTCGAAAATCAATGCTATCAGAATTCTTCAAGCGCCACATATTCCTGGGACCTCGAAATTTGAACATCATACTCAGAGCGAAAGTTCGAGTGATCGAGTAATTGTGCGACATTCGCAGGGAATCAGGCCTTTGGTTTTCGTCTTTGAACTGTCAGTGCGCCCAGCGAGGCTCAGGGCCAGGCGGTGTTCGACTTTTAATCAGAAATCCCATGAGGACGCCTCTCGTCTCGTTGCCACAGCTCCCCTTAGCTAGTCACAGAAAAGGGACCCCGGGCATAAGCCTTCATGCCAATACCGTCACTAAAGTCCTTTTCGAAGGTTACCCACATAACCGGAAAAGGAAGGCAGCCAGCACGTGCTAGTTGTACTGTAGGCCACAAATGGAGATGTGTGGGCCACTTGTATTCCGTATCAGCGCCCGGTGGCCGCCTCCACCAATCGCATGGACGTCGATCCCCTCTTGGCTTTTTCATGGAGGCCCCGGGGGCATTGCGTGCGACTGTGTAGATCAGGCTCCCAGATCGCCTTGTCCAATACTTTCTGGCAGGACCTAGAGAGCGGGCATTAACAGCTGCTTTTCTCTCTTCGTCGACGATGAGACAGACAAGTCAAGAAAAATACATGTTGCTTTATTTGTTGTTCGACGTTTCTGTCTAGTATAGCTAGCTAGCGAGTCTCATTCGGTATGCTCAAATTTTGTCATACTGCCCTATTGCTAGAGATTATTAACATAGCGATGTTCGACTGCGTCCTGATCGTTTCGACTCAGATGCTTAATCAACAGAAATGATCGGGTCGGCATCTCCCGTCTTGATATCTGTCGGGTCGATCCCCATGGTGATGTAAGCCACCATCCCATTGTCCATATTCTCCCCGTCCGCAGGAATAACAGTCATAATGGGATTGAAACCCTCGGATATCCCATCGGCGAAGTGGCGATCGTCGCTGTTCTTGCGGCGCTCAATCTCGGTGTGTGAGGCGTACGGCTCCAGCGACATCACATGAGCCGACACGTCCTCCTCAAAGTACAGCTGGCCGGTTGAAACGACATTCTGGGATTTCAGCGTCCCGTTGCCATACAGTGTCCAGTTCGTGTAGACCTGGGCGTGGATGTGAATGGCGCGGCCTGCGTAGAACCCAGGGTAGATGGTCTTGATCTCAGCCAGGCCCTCGGAATTAGTCGGCCACATCCCGCGGAGCCAGGTGGTGTCGTCGGTATGAAAGTCTGTTTCGCCGACTGTGAAGTTGTCCAGGCCATGCTGCGCGATGACCTCCTTAAACGGCGTGTTGGGGTCCACGCCCGTGAAGCTCGAGTAGCTACCCGTTGCGTTGGCGGACCAGACGCTCACCAGAGCGTTCTCGAGCGGCTCGCATGTGCCCATATCGATGAGTCCGATGTCCAGCCAGACAGGGACGCCGGGCTGGCCCTCGGTGGTGTCCTGCCTGAGCAGCTGGGAATGGAGCCATGTGTATGGCCCGCCGGTTATCTCCGTCGACAGGACGCACGTGTCGTTCTGAAGCACGTCGTAGTAGGGCGCAGCGCTGGTGACCTCGACAGTGCTGTTGCCGTTTCCCCAGTCCCTCTTGGCCATCCGTTTGGCGTATCGCTTCTCGTTGAGGCGGGCCACATGTGAGCTACAGCGCTTGGCCAGGGTGTTCCGCCGCGACAGCTCGGAGCGCGAGAGAGGTTCGCCATGGGCCGAGACGGTCGACGTGGACAGAAGCCCGACGATGAGGAAAGTTAAAAGCGAGAACTTCATGTTCATTCCTCGAGCGTGGAAATGACTCCAAGTGCCTTCGGAAAGCTGTGAGGAAACGAGAGAGTTTAGGGTGAGCCTCGACCTCAACAGCACGCAGGATGTCGAGTCCAGTGGAAGGGGCAGAGATTGAACATAGTCTCCGCCCTCCCTACGCATATTTATATACACAAAGATCCGACATGGTTGAATCAGGTCTTTGTATTACGAGTCGGTGGTTCGCCACACGAGATCTGACCGACAAGGAGATATCGAGTCCCCTGTCGGGAAGGTTCCGGGTCTGCCCTCCTCCAAGGCAACACAAGCCCACTGCTGTACATATACTGGACCATGCCAGGCCAGGTTGACATTGAGGTGACGACACGTTGCTCGTCAAGATTGGATGAACTCTTGGGTGGATCTCAATGCTTCGAGGACAAAGCTCACCTTCGTCATGCCCAAGATAGCAAAAGCGGTGACTCCGCAAGGTCCAAGGTTGTAGTATGGGGCGGGGAAAGTACGGCAGAGCAAGCGAACCAACTGCGTTCTGTCAAAACTTGTTTATGAGATCCGTAACTGGAGCGCCGAGCAAAGAAGTGATCCACGGGCTGCCGCTGCGGGAGGGTCCGCGGTGGAGGACGTTGAAGAAATAGGAAAGAAACAAGAGAATACTACAGTATGCTTGCCAATATTATCTTCTTGGCTTAATTACCCTGGTGTAGATCCACCGTAAATGCTGTACATAGTGCTCGATGGATGCACATGTGGGACTTCCCGGCAACCCCTGAGCAAGTCCGAGATTTTGCGATGGTATCCGCGAGTCTGCGATAGTATCCGATAGACCCAGTATGTCACTCCCACCGGCAGTTCATCCAAAGCACGATTCAGATCTCTGTGCTCTATATTGGCCAGAACGGGTATGTCCATGCAGAAAGTAGACGCTAGAACTTTCTTTTTTTGGTAGGGGGTGGATGTAAGATGGTGTTTATTCACGATGTCTACTACGTCACATCAAGCGTATCTACTCCAAGCGTGACCCACAGCATTCGCCTGTCGATATCTCATTCTCCTCCGTATGCAACACACTCTTATTCTTCTCCTGAGTCGACACAACGTCTAGACCAGGGTTTCCACTGAAGAAGTTGACGGGCTTGAGGCCGACTACCATCTTCTCACAAGGCATAACTGGCCAGTCCTCGATGCGAGGATTGTGCGTTGACCCGAACGTGTGCCAGATGACGATATCCGAGTCCCTAACGGCCGAAGCAGCTTCCGTTGCCGCCCGGCCTCGTATTTTGGAGGCAATGCCATCTCCACCAGAAGACTGCATCGTATTCTTGCCAGCGGGGAAAAGGTCGTCGTCTTGGTACTGCGTGACCGAGACAGCGTGCTGGGCGAATTCAGACCTTCTCGCGTGGTACGAGTCCGGGTGTGAAAGCAGGAGTTGACTGGGTTAGGGTAGCATTTTGAAGCCGACAGGCGTCCCTGTGATCGGGTTGATCTTGGTTTCGTTAACGATCTTGAAGACACGTGCACTATTGAGGTCTAGATCGAAACCTCCCTCGCGGTCGACATAGTGGCCCTCGGCATAATATCCCACCCCAAAGGGGTTGTGCACTTTGTCCATCGGCATCGGCTTAGACTCTTCGATCAAGAGCGAGTTCTTGTCTCCATCAAGCGCTGGGTCAATGCGCAAGCTGAATAGGTGCTGGTGATAAGGTGCCAGAGTCCGGGAGCCACGACTGTCCCGTAGGGAACCCGCTCCGGTTGGCCAGGTTGGTGGTGGTGAGGCGCTGTTGAGAGAATGCCGGTGGCACGGACTTCGTAGAAGATGGAAGCATCTTGACAAAATTGGAATGCGAAGATGTACTCGTAGTTTCTGACGGTGATAATGGTTTGCAGGACCAGTATCCGTGATCTGGTGACAACTGCGTTGCCGGTGCGAAAGTTGGTGTGTTTCCACAGTATGCCATCATCCTGTTCGTGGCAGCATACGACATTGGGCAACTTGAGAGGCTCTCCGGAATGGGTGTTGTGCCAAGCGTCGAAATACTTGATGGTGCCTTGATAATAAAGATGTCAGCCAAAGAAACTGATGTATAAATGTGCTAGTTTCGGAGAATTTTGTGATCAATCGGTTGAGTCGGTAGGTCGGAGACTTACCAAGGCAGTCACATCCAAGTTTAAGGTTATTGGCGTTGATACCAGCCCCGTCGTTGCCCAAGTCAAATGCAGCTTTGCGAGTGTACGGTGTGCGTGGATCGCCATACGGTACAAACATCTCAGCGAGAGATAGGCGGTAGAAAAGGCTTCGGCCATCATAGCGGATGTCGTGGAGAGTCAGTCCCTCTCTGTATTTGAAGCCCACACGGAAAGTCCACTTCTCCCAAGTGAGGCGATTTCCAGAAATCTTGAACGACGGCCCTTCAGGCTGTACCACTTGATATGGCTTTGTTGTGCTTCGTGGACTTGGTCTCAGGTCGGGGTGGTATTCGCTAAGTTGTGTCGGGTGGATCTTTTTACAGTCGTACTGGGGATGGAGGGTGGTGTTTATGGTTTCACCATTGCCAGCAGGCAGACGGTATACCCGAACAACCTCGAGCTCCTCAGAAACTTCTGCGCAGACATCCAGCGGGTAGGCGTAATAGTTGGCATCTGGATGCTCCACGTGGCGACAATAGAACCAGCACTTGAGAGCTATTAGTCTTCTACAGCACGGAGAGGTCCAGCCGTGGCAAAGAAAACACACATACCATAGTCAGGCGTTCGGTCATGTCGTGCATCCCGTCGGTGGCATAGGCCCAAGGCTCTGATATTGCAGTTGAACCAGGGGGGAGACTAAGGCTTCGAAGCTCCTCCTGTACCTGTCTGTCCGCCAAGCAAGCATTCTCTACTTCGCGCCTGTAATTAGGATCGATGTAAGTATGTCTACCCTCGAGGTGCTTCTGTGCTGCTATCCCCCCCCTGGTCCAGGTTGACTAGAACTTCCCAGAGCTGTGGCTTCTGGGACAGCTTCTTCACAATGACTTCAATTCGTGCACAGCGTGTGGGAGCCTGCCCGCCAGGTTCCAGGCGATGCTCCCGCTCAAGAAACTCAACCATGAGATTCTTGGGCGGCTCTTTGAGCGTGATAACTCTATAGTTGAGAGCATGGTCCGGGAATGCAGAGCGCACAATCCTGCTGGCCTAGAGGCGCTTTTCTGATTAGTCATCTGGGCATATCTATTGAGCTGGTGAGATACATACCTGTTCGATCTCCTCCGGTCGAAGAGGGTCAAAGGGATGGCAGGTAGAGGCCATTTTGTTGGTCGTTCCAGTTCGCTGCAAATTGCAGACAGATCATGAAAATTGGTTGACAGGGGAGGGCCTTCACGTCGAGAATTGTGAGTTAATGAAGAGAGAAAAGTAGGCCGTTGGGTCAGACGTGGGCACCTGAGAAAGGTCATATATCTCATGGAGGTGGGTAGGTGATCAGAAGGAAGAGCTACAAGGAGCGCAGAGATTCGGTGACTACAGGAAGGTCCCGAGGTCTCCCTGTTTGGTCGTTCTGAGCCAGGCTAATAAGATGAGAGTTTGCCGGGCCGGCGATGCCTCCACGTCAGTGAGCGAAATCAACGGCGGGATGGAAGCCGCAACGGCATTGCACTTCGTCGCGTGCGACTACTACCTTTAGGAGACACGGTGAAGTGGAAGCGATTATCCGGGCTGGCAATGCCCCCAACACGAGTCAACGGCGCGATGGAAGGCGACTTGGTCGCGTCCGGGGCTCCGTGTTCCGCACCATCGCGTGCGATTACCCTTAAGGGACCGCCGCACCTGAGACCGCCTCCAAAGGCTTAGCGCGGAGAATCGGTGCGGCACAAATGCCCACCTTTCCTGCTGTTTCTACCCGGACGCACCGGCTGCCTGCCAGCTCTCCGCCTGACTCTTGACCCGCCCTTCTTGCGTCTTCAGCGATGGACGACGGGTATCTCTCCGGTGCTGACAGCCTCGAAATGTAAGGGATATGACACACAGCCTGATCGATTGCGGCGGGAACTTGCTCCGTCACAGCTCGGCACGCTCCGCCTTCTTTCAAGTCTACAACCAGCACAGTCTCTATCAGCGTCACTATAAAAGGGCCCAAGGGATACCACGAATGCTTTGTAACAGAGATTGTGGTACCTATTTCGGCAATTGATATGGAAACTTCGAAATCCACCCCAAATCGCTTGAACAGGCAGATTACCCTCGGATTCGACTATCTCCATAGTCAAAAGATCACGCATGGAGTTAAGCGCACGGTGGGTGCACAGGTGCCTGTTCAGGTTATCGCTAACTGAAGATTTCCTGGTCTTGGTTCGCACTATGGAAATGTAGGCATTGCGGTGCCTCAGATTAACCACTTCAATGGGTTTGATCTTATGGATCATATTGGAGGAGAGCTAGAGATGTCACCGGTCATACTACATGCAGTCAGCGCATCATACCCTATGAAAACCGTCCCTGCTTATATGGTAGGCACAATATCAATCCTCGACTTACTGCGTGCTCAAAATGCCTTCCCTACCTACGACCAACAAGACATCAGAATTCTTGACTTTGGTAGGGTAAGCCTTGATTCGAAGAGGAATATTTTTCAAGAGATCGGAGATTCGTACCGGCAAAAATGAAGGGTACACCCGAGCCCAATGGGACACCCTCGTATAGGACACCCTCGTATAGGACAACCTCTTATAGGACAACCTTATGTAGGATTACCTCCTATAGGATAAATGGTTTAGTGTTGAACCTGACCTGAGTTGTCCTGTATCTTCTCCAGCTCTTATTAGCTGTGTATAATTGCCTGGATCGTTGACCTTGTACTGGTGTACTGTTCGTTTTGTGGGTGCGAATCTCCGACGTCTTTGTCAAGCACCGATATGAGTATGAAATACCGACTCACAAACAGTTCCTAGCTTTTTAGGTTGATACTCCCCGTCCTCTCAAAGTCGCATGTCCCACGGCGTACCAAGCCCATGAGGCTGCCATTTTGGGGCCTGAGATATCAAATGGGAAGATGGGATGTGCCTGGAGCCAGCCGTCAAGTATCTGAGCGATCGGATGTCTGGTGAGTCAATCCCGGACTTTATACTCAGATTTCGAATAGCACCTTGGCATGTCCGAGTCTTTAATAAATGGTTTATTCCACAAGTGCTTTCGAATTGACACAAGAATGTCCCTCTTTAAGCCCAGATGGCCGGCGAAGCAACATATCATTCGTCACACAGATCTCAGCGCGCCGGTCCCATAAGAATGGTGCGAATATTGGCCTCAGTCCGCTGGTTCACAAGGTAATTGATCCACGGGTCTATTCATGTGCCCTCAATATCAAGACAGCTGTACTTAGACACAAAACCACTAACTTCAACAACATGGTCTGCAGCACCCCCCACGGAGCAAATCTAGGAGGCATGGCGGTTGCGCCTATCAACAAATAGCACGTTGCGTTCTCTGCTATGCGTATGATGGAAATCAAGTCGGAAGACCGACCTTCTGTACGCAAAATTCTGAGAGACCCTCATTTCGGCCATATTCAAGTTAGTAATGACACCAATGATTCTTGCGGCGATCAGGAAGCCGACGAGTTTGATAGTACTATCAGAGGATAGAAGAGCTGAGTTGTCATAGAAATCAGGAAAATGGTAAGATCGCAGAAACTGAAAGCAGATCGGTGGAGTTTTGTGATACATCGAATTTGCAGAACTCGGCCGGCTTGATGCTGGGGATTGTAGTAAATTCCACACATATGTCGCTGTCTAGCAGTAGGAGAACGCATGTGACGACCGAGATAGATGCTCTTGGGTCTTTCTTTTACGAATGGAATGCGGAAACATCTCCAAATTATGCATCGGACTGCAAGCGGCCAGCAGAGCAAGAAGCCGAGTCTAATCAATCCTCTTCACTGTGCGACATGGCATCTCGACTCGTTCCACTTGGTGGTTATGAGCAATTCTGAGTATCATTTTGGTTATGCTGAAGCTACTTGATGAAAGGTGAAGAGAATTCGGCGGCTCGCATGGATAGTTGTCCTTCATCTCACTTCGTGCTTCTGGCCCCGTCTGCCCACCGAGCAAGTTGCAAACAGTAAGAGCAGTCAGTAACCTTTTTGGATCCTCGGCGTCGATGGAATAAGACAGGCGGAGACGTCCTAAGCTGCACTTGGAGGAATCTGGGGGTGTGTGTCCCATGGGACTTGAGTCCAAAGCCAGGTTGGAAGCTGATCGACTGCGCCGTTTGCAACCCACACTGCCTCTAGAGAACAGAAAGTGAGTCCACAAATGCGCCACGGCGGTTCATTCGATCACCCCGGTGATTGATTCACTGTCCCACGCCTACCCTCACCCTTGCCCTCCACACAAACAAACTAGCAGCCAAAGCTTCATAAACTTCCATCGTAGGCCAGCAACCAGGGCAGATGGCTGAGTGGTAGGGGACGCTCGCTGCAAAGCCATCTCCTTCACGCCAATTCCGATAGCCACCAGTTGACGAGTTCAACTCCCCCATCAATCAACTTGGGGTTGCAACAGAAAGGCTCCTCCCCTAGCACCTGCCGTGCCAATAGGGCGCAACCATAGTGTGGCCGACAACAAGAGACGTAGGCCCATTCGACACCGGGGGCCGAACTCTTTTGCCCAACTCTTTTGCCCTTTTGCCACAGAGAGTATTTTTCTTCCCAACTGCTGATGACGTCTGAGAGATTTTCTCAGTTTCCATCCTTTAAACTTGTTATGACCCCAGCCCTTTTCACAGAGCCCCTGTATAAGCAACAACAGTCCTCTCGCAAAGGAGCCCTGGAGACTTTTGGTGGCCCCCATACTAGTACTGGGCTCATTACCTTGTCCTTGGAAAATTATTAACGTTGAATCCACACGGTTAATTTGCATTCAACATTGTGAGCCTTAAGCTTTTGAGACAGCTTATCAAGCAAAACCGGGCCAGGGTGCTCTATGAAGACTAGGTCCAGTGATTCCAGTCCTGGAATGATGGGAAAGTCGTCCACAAGTGCGCCTGATACTTCGGGTTCTCTTCCGGCCGATATTCACGGGTGTGATACACTCTCTCATCCACCAGTGTGAGATGTCTGAGATGCATTCCGGGGCCAGACGTGTATTTGGTGTTCCGGACCATCCACCCAAACATACGCCGAGGAAGCTCAAGAACCCTGCCCTGTTTTCTGTCAAACAGGTCTTCGACTCCGATTGTCAGATGTGAGGCGGATAGGATGACCGAGAGTGGGAATGCGTCCCAAAGAGGGTCCATGGGCCCTAGACCTCCATTCCAAGCCAGATGAAGGTCGGGCAGCCCCTCCCGCCAAGTTTCTCTAGCCTGGAGGTGCGTCTTGATATGAGGAGCCATGAAGAGACTGATTTTTGGGTAGGTTGACAAATAGTAATTCTCAACTCTGGGGGGGGGGCCACCCTTGTAGTCAACGAACGAAAATATCGGAGCTGCTTGTTTTTTAAAGTTGGACAGCTGTTGCATGCGAAATGCTTGTAGCCATGTCTGGATTTGATGACGAGAAGATATCTTGCTAGCCATCTTCTTGTTGTCTTGGTGCTGTGTATCCGAAGTGGTGTAGTGATCTTTTTCAAGCGGAATGGGGAGGTATTGAATTAAGTATGATTGATGCTCTGTGGTTAAGGCTCTGGATATGTAAAGTAATTCTAGACCTCGGGTTTTCAATAACATCAAACATGTGCATTCTTTTCAATTTTTGGGATGAAGCGTAGCCTACCTAGGTATGTTGGTCACATATTAGTGTTAGGACCAACTGGAACTTTCTGATATCTCCCCCAGTTTAGCTCCTTATAGTGCGATCCTACGGTTTCTCTCACAAACGCACACATAACTCAGTCGAAACCCCTCAAGAGTCTCCTCAGAGCCTGTGTAATATATCTACCGGCGCAATACCAATTTCATAATGCACATGCACATTCAGATCAGTGATGGTTGTACTACTATTTAGTAAAGTCACTCATACTCGGCATACTCGGAGTATGTTTCGCGATCTTAGATTCAACTGCTGATTGTTCGCACTCTGTTTCCAGGTTGGACTTTATGGTAGGACTTATTGACATCAGTATTTGAACTCGTCGATCTGATGCTACCAGTTCAGGCTACACAGTGTTATAAGATTCATCATCTTGACTTCTATAGGCTTGAAGGGGTCTGTAGAGAGATCAGTCGGTCCTGTGAATTGCTTAACAGTAGGGTGCTAGCATGCCTCGACTATTTTGCTTAAAGGACAGCATTAATTCATAAGGTAACGCCATCAATCTCAGGTCAACTTACTAGAACTTTCCCGGATGACGGCTTGCCTCCGGAACCACTAACTATCTGTGGCAGGTTTAAACATTTGCCAAGTGCTAGGCTATCGGAGAGGATCAACGGGTAATTTCAGTCAAAAATGAGGAATGGGGTGGTTCCGCACAGATCACATTGTATAAAGGTAGTCATTCAGTCATCAGCGTGGTCCAAAACTTATTATCGTGCGTTGTGGCACACGACGACTGCTATATCAATTCTAGCTGCTTGCCTTCGTAGGTTTCCGTGCGTATGGCTGTCCCAGCATGTAATCATCTATTTGATTTCCTGGTAGGTACCATCATGCTTCGGCCCTTGCAGAGGTCACAAACACTGGGAACTCGGGTCCTGCCAAGAGCCCGAAGGCCGGGCTGATCTCCTTGTGTCTCAATTTTGTCCCACCGTGGTATTTGCCGAACGTTAGAAGGCCGAGTCAGAGAAACGACGTGCGATTCCTGGGGACCGTTCTAGACTGGACCCAAGCCAACCCTCCTCGTGTCCCAAAATGGTGTGCCAATACATTTGCTTATGGCTCATGCCATCTTCAAGTTGGGCGGTAATGGCGGCCTTCTCAGGCAGTAGTCAAGACGAGTAGGCCGTTATAAAATTGAAGCCAGTCTGCGACCATTCTTTGGTCCCACTGCAAGAGACCAAGTTTGCCATCAATTCCACATCTCGCACATCGCGCAAAAAAGGCCTCGGCAGCCTCAGGGTGCGGCATATTTTTTTAGAGCAATTTTCAACGAGTCTAGACGAGGCACCATGGGAGCCCCTTTGAGGAAAAGATAGGCTTTATGTTCCGTACTATACATCATCTGACTCGGACTCATCCAGATCCATGGCGCAATCGTCCACTGGAAATTTGGGTCTCTCGGTTTTCTGGATGCCTCTCTCAACATCAGAGACTTCAGCTGCCATGGATAGAGATGGGAGCGCTGGCTGCGCCACCGCATCCACCCGAGAATGTTACGAAAGGGAGTGGTGTGGCGTTTAAATGGATCCTCTGGATCATGGATCGAGGCGGTGAGGTTGTTGATGAATGGAAGCACGTAGCGTTTGAAGGACATCCATCTTCTGTTAATTTCCAAGTTGCCAGAGCCATCCCACTCGAATTTGTGTTTCCGAACCAGTCGAAAGAACAACTCGGCACGGATGTCCTTGACCTTCAGTAGAGACTTGACGCGGGAAGATAGCGCGGTGTGGTATTCAGACAGTAACACGACATCAGCCGGCACACGCCACCTCTTGCCGAGAGCGGTCTGCTTTCTTATGAGAACATCGTAGATCATGAGTCGAATTTCAGGAGGGAGA
This sequence comes from Diaporthe longicolla, assembly GCA_000800745.1. Lineage (NCBI taxonomy): Eukaryota > Fungi > Ascomycota > Sordariomycetes > Diaporthales > Diaporthaceae > Diaporthe > Diaporthe longicolla. The sequence goes on along the minus strand of JUJX01000010.1, from coordinate 230,710 downwards.
CACATGAAGGGAAACGGCTTCTCTGTGTCCAGAAGGACGGATGGGGCCATGCTGCAGAGTTCGCGATTCCTTCTGTTAGGTCTTTGTTCCAAATAATAAAGGGCGAAGTAAGCCATTCAGCGAATGATTTGAGAGATGGATTGAGTTTCCGTTTTTAAAGGATATGTGATAGCCCATGGATATGTGATAGCCCATGGATATGTGATAGCCCATGGATATGTGATAGCCCATGGATATGTGATAGCCCATGGGCTACTTGTGTCGATCATCAATGGCGCCGTCCGGGGCGATGCTTCCTAGCCTTGTCTGTGCGGCACGAGGCATGGCCACGTGCACGTGCCCAGCCTTCTACACTGTTATCGGCATTGTATCTTTTTTTGTTTTAAAGCACCGAGTCTTTGAGCGCTTACCACTGTGTGAAGGGACCACACTCCATCGGGATATATACGGATTTAAGAACGAAACTACCTAACACAACGTGCTTCCTGGGACTTCCACCTTGGTTGCCTGGACGGTCTAGTCGACAGCACCGTCGGATGCGATCTTCCCTAGCCTTGTTAATGCGACTGTCACGAGGCTTAGGGCTCGTGATGCAGACACGTATCTCGTTCTTGCTGCGCTGCTCTTGAGATTGTTTTTTTCCTTCCTGTTTTTTTCTGTTTTCTTTTTGCTTTCTACAACAGTAAAGCAGAACAAAAGAAAATCTCCATTTTTGAATGCTTAGTACCGTATGAAGGCACGGTATATGCCTCATATGCATGGGAATTAGAGTTCAAACTAAAGCACTTGGTGGCTTGGGCTTTCATCAATGGGGCATACCGAAATAGGAGCACGTGTGACATGACATGGTGGGTCCAAGCGGTTACGTTTTCAGTCCCCCATACATATGAAATGTACGTAATGTTTTCATACAGTGGTGAACGTTCAAGACCCAGCACTGGATAAAAGATACGGTGCCAATAATAATGTAAAGTAAAACACTGGCAGTACGCCTACGGGCATGTAGCCTTAGCCTTGCGCCGTACAGACGAGGCTAATAAGCATCGCTCCTGACGGCATCGTTGACTAGAATCGTTGATTACAGTAGCCTAAAGGAGCCAGCCTGTAGGGCAACAAAGCTTGAGATGAGGTCTTAAGATTACTAGCCTGTTTGATGTGTGAGCCTGGGAGCCTTGAAAAGGCTCACTCGATGCCTGCTAATGTGTCTTGGACTGTGAGTCAAGGACCCAACTTTGTACTGTATTCATTGTTCTTTATCAACTACCTCATCTACCGAAACTAATGTGCAAAATTCATGTCTTAAGCCCTCAGCCTGTGCTGGGTGTGTGGTGAGTGGCCTCCTCAGTGGTCCTGAGGCTCAATTCGATTGTTTTCAAGACAGAGCCAAGAGGTTTTCCCTCCAGATTGTTGCTGGTAGCCGATCCTTCCCACGAGCCCCTTGCTAGCGCATTGTTCGAAGAATTTCTTTGCTGCCTCCGGTTTAGGGTAGCAGGGGAATGTGACCTCCAAGGAATGTAGACTGGAGACGTTGTGAGCCCTACTCAGAACCTACCAGGCGGAGGGGGGGTTTCTGTTTGTATTTTATAAGCCTTCTGAAATAAGCCTAGAATAGTACTAACATTCATTCAGAACCTTAATATAATGTTATAATATACCTATTAATTAACCTATATATAGTAGAAATTATATCGATATTAATATAATGTTAATATACTATAATATACTTCTAATATACTATTAAGCCCTAATATATAGGTAAAAAAAGGGGGTTTAACCCCTACTAAAGTTAAGTTTTTTTTTCATTACTAACCTAATTATTTATTAGCTATTTATTAACTTAACTATTACTAACTAATCTATTAAAGGCTATAAAAATATAAAAATATAGAATTCTAATTTACTAGCTTAACTTATAAAGGCTAAAACTAGTAGATTTAGAGATTCTAATATACCTCCTAACCCTAATATACTCTTAATTCTAATATAGTCTTTATTTCTAATATACTCTTAATTCTAATATAATATTAACCCTTTAATAGATTTTACCTATAATAGTATTTTATTAGTATTTTACTAGCCTTTTACTATAATGTTCTAATTTTATTTAAATGTTAATTTATGAATTCATTGTGTGCCAATGTTAAAAAACCCCCCTCCCCCGGGTAGGAAGGGAAGGATGAATATAGTCTGTCTGGTACTGGTATAATTCGGTGGCTAAGTTTGTGTTGCGCCAGGATAGCGGATGCCAAGGCAGCCCATGTGGCATTACCAATTTGAGGTGCTTTAGGTGCCACGGGTAGAGGTGGGAACGTACACTACGCCATCGCATCCATCTCAAGAGAGCATCAAAATCCTCTGGAGTTGACCTGCTCTTGGCGGCTGGGGCTATGCTCTGAACATAGATGGTGATGGTTGTGATGAAAGGGAGGGCGTAGCGTTTGAATAGGTCTTGCCTATCATTGGCCCCAGACAGGTCGAGGGCAACATCGTGCCAAATGAAGTGGCTGTTGGAGAAGAAATGGGAAAGGAACTCGGTGCGGGTTGCTTTAATCATCATGAAGGCTCGTAATCCAGAGGATATTCCGCTGGAGCGGCCTCTGATATGGTGGACCTCCTCTGGGAGTGCAGCATTGTAGATCATGATTCGAATCTCGGAGGGCAGACTCATGAATGGAAATATGTCTACTGAATTGTTCGAGGGGATAATCTTGGTGCCAGATAAGACCATGATAGATGAATCCACGTTATAATACTTCCCAGGGTTGTTTTATTTTCAGCCGAAAATGTGCCCAGGGATGAAAAAAGTTGTTGATCAACAGAAGGTAGATCGAGTTTTAAGAGGGGTTGAACCAGTTGACGCCTTGCGGCTTTTTCTCAGAGCCCCCGCCTTAGGCACCTCATTTACAAGCACAAAGGCATGTTTCAGTCGCATATATGGAACGCCTTTGTTGCAGCTCATAAGAATACCTAGGTAAAAAACAGCTTCGGACCTCAGGAGTGATGGAATTGTATCATCGCCATTGTTGAACGGGTATCCACTTCGCGGCCAAAGGAAGGGTGATAAACTAGGATGTCCCCCGGTAGGACAATCTCCCATCAGACAACCTTTTAGAAAAAAGCTTCCTAGAAATTAATCTCCTGAACAATAGAGTAAATTTTCATAGGATAGCCTTCCATAGGACAACCTCTCTTAGAGGACCCTCTCATAGATAAACTGCTATGGGATATTGTCCTATCCATGAACCTGCTATCAATAGGAAGGTTTCCTATGGACATGTCATTTTGCAGGTGTAGAAGTTACAGCAATTGTGTATCACATTCCATGATTGCATCTAGCTGCTATCTAGGCAGCCATCTAGGCGCAGCCCAAACCCTAGTTCTGCTCCGAGTCATAGTCCATATCAAAGTCTGAGTCCTGATCGAACTCGCTATCTGACTCTGAAGTATCCGTGGATTCAGAGGGCTGGTAGTCACCATCCTCGTCATCTCCATCACCACCGGCTGGCTCTTCTTTCTCCCCAAGCAATGCACAGTAATCCATACCATCAGGAACATCGGCAAACTTTGGGTTTGCCCAGTCACAGATGCAGGGTTCCTCCTTGCCTTCATTCTTGGTCCCTACCGTAAACCCGACCATGCGCTCCTCGAGTGGAACTAGCCAGGCGTTGCACTCACGGTTCACAGAGCCAACCAGGTCGGCCTCACGGATGGTGACGGTGAACTGGTAGCTGCGTGAAGGCCCGGACAAGATGTGGTGAGCGGGCATCGGCCGAGAAGTGAAGGTGTCAAGCTTGGGCATGTAATAGAGCGCTTCGCGGAAATGGGGAATCCAATGCCTTAGGATCTGAGTGCGCGATGCCTCAATTGCGTCTCTCTGGGGGTCATGGTGCTTCGGGGTGGACGGCAGCCAGAACAACGATGCCGCCATATTTGCCAGGTCTGGGAGAGTGTGCGTGTTGTCATGCTGGGCAGCGTTCCGCAGCCCGTCATGTCGGTAACGTCCCACATGATCGTGGGCGGTTTCGAGAAATACACGGTGATCCTCGGCAAGCTCATACCAGACCAGCTCGCACACGTGTGCGGTGATCTTGGGGTTTGCCTTTATCTCCCAGAAAGGCAGTTGGTCCTTTCTGGCCTTGGACATGTGTATGCGCCGGAAAACAATCGGGTTGAGGATCTCTTCGAGCTTGGTGCAGGTGACGCGAAGGGACTTATAGTCTCTCTGAGACAACTTGTTGATTATCTTGTCGAGAATCTCTCGGGGCAGATAAAGAATGTACGCAGGGCGGCCGATGAGCGCATTGACTAGAGCCTGAGTCTCTGAATCTGGATCATTGTTTTCTTCCAGGGTGCAGTCATTCCCACCGCGAACGCGGTCAGGTTTGGCTCTGAATCCATGATTGGAACTTTCAGAGAAGACCGACAAAGAATAGATTTGTCTTTCGCGGTCTGTGTTCTCGTGTTGACTGGAGTTGCTCCTCGGTGCACGAAAGGTTGGGTTGTGTGTGGCCGATGCACAACTCAACAATGGCTACTGGCTATTTCATGAAAGCCAGCCTTGTGCATCACTTTCCCCACAACGCGTCAACAATTCGCGTCGAAGCTGCGTCCATGTCGAGTTCGAGTCTGAAAAATCAACTGGCTTGGTGTACCTAAGTCGAAAAGACCCAGCAATTGCCCAGTGCCTTCACCTCGACAATAAACCCCTTTGCGCCAACTCTATGGTTTTGTGGTATACTGTCACATATCCACACTATTTGTCAGGCTGCGAGCCTATATATGTGGTGTTCTTGTAGCTGGAGAGGGCACTTATATTATGTCCATGTTAGTTGGGAGTGTGAGCTCCTGGACGTGGGTCTGACTTACACGCATACCGCCTTACCCAATCAGGACGCATATGGATTGCGAGATCAACCCATGCCTGATTCTGCCGTTTCTTCCCGGCATTGCAGACGCTGGCCTGCCGTTAGACCTCGCCAGGTGTTAGCGCAAAGCTGACACATGCTAGCAAACGTTTAGTTGGAACGGGTGTCCGGCAGGAAGGAATGACGTCAGGCGGGATTCGGCACTAACAGACATGGCGACTGACCCCGAAATGGTCCCCTTCTGCCCCTCTGCCCCTTCTGCCCCTTGCTTCTTCTCCAGCACAGCCAGGTCTTGACAGGCCCAGATCAAAAGTCGGCCTCTGCACAGCCCTCCCTACACCCACTTTGCTAACCAACTCGACCTATCTTGACTCATTTTTTCCTTGCTCCTATTGACCCATACACGATGCCACCTGCAAGTACAATATAACTAACTCTTGACGCCGCTGGTTCCTTCGAAAAAAGTTGTCGTCGTTCGTCTCGTTCAAGCCCCTGCCGTTTGTGTCCTGATGCAAGTTGAATGTGACCGACTGGACGCCTCGTCGTCGAGAACCGGCGCAGAAAGTCTGAATCCGCAGAAGCAGGAAGGGTCGAGACATCCAGCCAGCAGCAGCTCAGAAGACCCAGTTCTTCACCGCCAAGCCTGTCTTTGTGATCCACTCGGTTGGACGCACACAACTTCAAGTCGGGAAGCACATGTCCAGAACACTCTGTTCCGGACACTGATATCGACAAAGAAGGAATTCAAAGCCAGTCGGGTCTCGAGTCGAGTCCGAGAGAGGACAAGCAGGTCGTCGATCTTCCGGCCTTGGCGATCGAGCCGTCGCACAGCACTTGCTCGTACCAAGACAACTGACAGGTCTTGGCTCTACACTGTGCCTCGCCAGCGACACAGCAGTACCCCAACGAAACCGCAGGGATACTCCACCCCTCGGCGGCCTTATCGATTGCGAGACAGGCCTGTTTGACTGTTGCTGTCGTCATCGTGCTGTGGGTTGTGCCTCTGTCGCACCCAAGTCAAGTCAAGCGTCAAGCCACACGTGCTCCGTACTGCACAGTACAGCTGCCGGGGACTCGAACAGGGCGTGGCGATAATCTGCCTTCAACCACACTAAGCCTTACCTGCAATCTCAGACCGCGGGAGTAACAATGTCTGGTCCCGCCCCTGCTGAGGCTGCCGCCCCCCTGGACAGCACTGGCCAGCAGCATCCCGATGCGAAAGCCGCTCCCCCAACTCCACCTTCCGCAGATGAGGGGGAGGACCACGAGAAGGGAGTTCACGGCCTGAGGCATAAGGTCACCGGGAAGAAGGACGAGCTTAAGGACAAGGCTCACCCGCCAGGAGGTTATGACCCTACTCCTCTACCCGATTTCCCCTCCGGCTGGACCGTCAAGTTCACCTTCAACCGCGCCGAGAATCTGCCAGCCGCCGATCTGTCAACTCAGCGATGTGACCCTTATATCCACGCTACCCTGACCGCCCCTATCCCAAGGAGGCACAAGGAGGACCCGCCCCTGACTTGGAGGACGAAGACAACCCGAACGACATGCGATCCGGAGTGGGCGGAAGAGTGGGTTGTCGCAAACGTCCCCTCCAGCGGCTTCAAGCTCAAGTGCCGCTTGTATGATGAGGACTACCCCGATCATGATGACCGCCTGGGCAATGTCACTTTCGAGACCAACTCGATTGTAGAGGGCTGGAGCCTGGGCCCAGAAGGTCAGTGGTTCGACATCAAGAAGCGCATGGCTAGCAAGCGTGCATATTTCTTCAAGGCCATTACTAGTGCTGCCGACAAAGAAACACGCATGACTGGCCGTCTCAACTTGAAGATCGATGTCCTCGGACCATCCGAGGCTGGGGTCAAGGGCTCCCAGATGTACACCATCGGGCCGTCTATATTCTTCAAGCACTACAGTCCGCTGCTGGGCAGGTTGATGGGCATCAAAGTCAACAAGGACGAGACCCAGGACGAAGTCGAGTACGATGCCGAGTCAGGGGAGAAGATACAAAAATATGAGTAAGTCTGACCATAGGCACAACCTATAATTCTGACCCGGTTGCACAGCAAGCTGACTGCTACCCCAGCTTCCAAGCGAATGAACTACAGCTTGCAGGCCCCGTTCCAGAGCACCTGTACCACCGTTATGTTGAGTTTAGCTCGTGGGTCGGGAGCATGTTTACATCCACGGGCCTCCGAGGAAAGGTCCTGCACAAAGCCTTGCACAAGCAGCACAACCGAATTTACAGCTTCAGCCAGTCGACACAGTGGGGTCAGTTCCAGCCGTGCACCGAGGAGGCCTCTTTGCAGTTCCTGCGCATGGCCCATTTCGACGAGGGCGCCCGTGTCTTCACCTACGTCCTCACCCTGGATGGTCTGCTGAGATTCACCGAGACGGGCAAGGAATTCGGGATCGACTTCTTGTCTAAGCATACCATGCACTCGGACGTGGCGGTCTACATTGCTTGCTCCGGTGAATTTTTCATTCGCCGTCTCGCCAAGGCAGACGCCCCTGAGCACTCAGGCGAGGTCCACCCCGGCGAGCCCACCCATCCATCCGATGACCTCCCCGGCGGCCCGCCACACGGTCAACCGCCAGCTGACCCGAGGCATTACCAACTCGTCATCGACAACGACAGCGGGACCTACCGCCCAGACAAGAAGATCCTGCCTCTCCTCCGCGAGTTCCTCGAGCGCAACTTCCCTGGCCTCGGCGTTGTAGTGATGCACTGGGAGGACCAGGAGTGCCAGGATCGCAAGGAGAAGCAGCGAGAGATCAGGAAGAAGGAGGGAGGCGGCGTCCAGATGGTGCAGAACCGCAGCCCAGACTCGAGCAGCATCAGCAGCAGCGACGAGAGCCGGCTGGACAGCGACGGCGAGTACGGCGGACGCAAGCACTGGAAGAGCAAGAAGGAGGCTGCATGGGACATTGTTGAGGACCCGCAGAAGCTCAAGTCGCTAAGCCTGAGCGGCAAGAAGCACGACAAAGACGCGGCTGAGCCTCCCGCTAATGCCTAGAGGGCTACTACGGCGGCAGGGTGAAGGGGGGGCGTACGACGAGACGTTTAGAAGATACCTGTCATTATGAGGTTGTTGACGAACTTATACCCGCGAATTAATGTTTTTGCATGTCTAATTGTCAATTCCTACGGGGGAAGGAGAGGGATGTCCGTTTCTAATATTCCTGTGTCGCTCTCTCCCAGCTGGGGCTTCGGCCGCCTGTGATAAGGGTTGCTTTCCAGCATTATGGGCTTTTTGGATACCTGTTAAGCATTGCTTCCTATCACATTATATCCTTACTCTACTTTGTTCCGAGAGTGATACTCGACTTGCTTGAATTTTGTGACATCCGAACTTAGCATTCTCACGAGTTGAGCACTTTCAAGCAAATGTCTCTCACCTCTGTGTCCCAAGTCAGGACCCCAGAGGATATTGCGGACAAGTTGATTTGGGGAACCTTGTTTCTCTTGCCTTTGTATCGGTCAGATGCTGAGAAACTCGGACAACTTGAACCTTTCCGGCTCCCGCGTGCCAACACGAGAACTCGATTAGCAGAAATAGACAAAGAAAGACGGCACTCCACTCGAACCGTCCCGTTCGCTCACATCTCAGGTTCAAGAGGAGTGGTTCCTTGGCAGAGGTCTCTACTTCTCCTCTTCCTTCTGTATACTTACATAGCCTCACGACCGGAGATCATGAAGTCCGCAGTTGTGTGACGGCTGGGGCACCCCATTGCACAACGAGGGGCCCCCTGTCATGTGTCCACTCTCTCCGGAGAGTCCACACGAGGCCAAATTTTTGGTTTCAAATATTCCCTTTCTGGAGATTTGTCGCTGTCATTTTCATTGTGTGCGTTGCCTTGGGCGAGGCCATGATGAAGATGGTACAGGTTCAAAGTCTACTCACTTGTCTCACAGCATACGACCTCGAATCACACCGGCGACAGGATTCTAACACATTCTCACTAGATCTCACTAGAACTCTTCACATCCCGCATCTACACCTCGGAAACACGCCCCCCAATACCTTTCCCCTCACTCGTCTCCCCCTCAGCCCCAGTCATCTCCCACCCCCGCCCACGGTACCTCGCGCCCCAGATCCCACACCTCCCCGGGGCAAGTATCCCATTCGGATCAAGACAGTCCTTCACCTTCTCATTAAACCTCCCCAGAGCGCCCCCGCCCCACCCGTACGTGCCCGCCACCTGGTCCATCAGCGCCAGGTGTGTCCTGTACTCGCCATACCCCAGCTTCGCGGCGTCGTCGACCATGGCGCGGAGGCACGCCAGCGCCCGCGACCGGGCGTCGGCGGAGTGCCGGTCGTACACGAGCTCCACGATCAGGTGCATCTCCCGCAGGCCGACTATGAACGCAGGGAACAGGTCGATGCCGAACTGGGTGTGCCGCTCGCGCGCGAGCTTGTACAGGTTTGTTGCGTCGGCGCCGCGGATGGGTGCGATGGGGCTGAAGGCTATGTGGGCGCCGTTGGGGACCCAGTTTACCCAGGCTAGTTCTTGGATGTCGGGGACTAGAGTAGTGGTCATGTGTTAATATGTGGAGTAGCATGATAGATATGAAATATTCAAGAGAACGTGGAAAAGGAGACTCACCACCAGCCGCGACCCTGTCCCTCGCCCAGAAATATTCGTCCGCCGGCAGCGTGGCCGGGTCGACCTTGCGGCACCCGGGCACCTTCTTGAACTCCTTGTCGACAATGTCCAGCTTGTACTCGCGGATTGCCTCAGGCCCGTAGCTCATGCCGTAGTAGATCCACGTGCAGTCGCCCAGAGGCGACTCGGATGCGGCCTTGTGGATGATCTCGGGCGGGATGAGCCCCTCCCCGGAATAGAACTTTGTCCGCGGGTGGCCGCGGCCTGCTATGGTCTGGGTTACGTGACGGAGCTGGGCGACGTTCTCCAGGATCATGGAGATGCGGAGGGGGCGGATTATTTCGATCTATTGTGCTATTAGTGAGCTGGTTCTTCCAAACACATCTAATAGCGTTGGCTTACGAGTTGCGTGAGATCTTCTTCTTTCGGGAATGTATACATCTGAGAGGGTTTTAGTCAATGCTTCATTCCGGATATATCGACAAGTCTTCCGGACTCACAAAGCTTTCATGTCCTCCCGGGTTAGGCATGAGCGTCATTCCCATCTTGGTGACGATGCCAAAGTTGGACTGCGAAAAGAGCCCGCTGTATATCATTAGCCACACGCGCTCAAAATCATCCAGTTCGCAATCTGCAGAAATAAGAACTCACTCTGAGAAAGGCCCATAACCATAAGGAAAAGCCTGCCAGGTATTACTGCCCTCAAGCGCCCCCATCCCCGTGCGGAACACCTCCCCCGTGGGTAGCACAACCTCCAGCCCGGAGTGACACGCCCAATGGTCCCCATAGGGTGTGTACCCGACGCCGCGGTCGACCGTGTTCCCGATGATGGACCCACCGCCCAGGTCCGGCGTATCTACCCACATGTGTTGATCTAGCTTCCGGTCCCGCAGCGCCTGGTGCAGCGCGTAGAAGCTCACACCGGGCTCTACAAGACATGTGTAGTCCTCAGCGCTGATGTCGAGGATCCGGCTCATTCGGCGGCCTAGGTCGACGGTCACGGAGCCGCGGACGCGGGGGGCTGCGCCGCCGTAGCCCACTTTTATTTAACGGTATGTTAGTTGTCGTTGTCATGTTTGTTATTGGAAAGATGGGGTAGAGGCTTACAATTTCGTCCCATGGATATAGGAAAGATGGGGATCAGATACTTATTTGCCCAGCGGACGACCTTTTGAACCTCCTCTGTACTGCCCGGATAGACCAGGGCCGAGGCGACGAGCTCTTCCTCGTCGAGGATGGTCATCATGTCGTGGGTGTTGGGATCTGGGGGCAGGTACTGGTCAGCTGCCACTTAACGCTTCGGCTCGGCGATGCCATAGAATGTAACTCACGCTCCATATACCTGGGGTGCTGTCAGTCTCGTGGCATCACGTAATTGAAGGACGGCTACAACTCACCATCCATCTTTCAATGGCTTGTCGTTCACCTCGACGTGCTCCGACCCCAACTCCTTGCGCAACTCATCGAGGGCTTCGAGGAATCTGTCCCTGTCGATACCCTGTGGGATGACTGGGAGCCTCTGCCTCTCGTTGAGCGGCTTAGTCCGCGTTTCAAAAATGGTCTTCTTCGCATCGCGGGCCTTGTCTAGGAGGAACGGTGGTATGCCAGAGTGGGCATTCGGAAGCACGGGCACGTCTGACTTGGCTTCTTCAAGGTATGGCGCCATGGCTGTGTTTGTGTAACTATGCTGCAAGTTCCGGCGGTATGTTGTTGACTTGAACAACTTATCACATGACAACTACTGGCTAGGATTTAGAGTGGTATAAATGTACGCTGGATGGGGATACACTATACCCTGTCTACCCCGCGAGGAGTTACGACTCCAATGCGGCAGACATGGATATCGGTCGCTACGGTCGCCAAATCTATTCCCCGCAGATGTGACGACTACAATTGCCAGTGGCGTAACGTTGTGCAACATTCCGGGAAGAATGCTGTTCCCTCGAAGAAGAGTTGAAGCGTAGGCGGCCGAAGGTGTTACATTTTGCGGCTCGGATCGTGCTGCGGGGATCTGGAATGTGCCGGGTATACTTGTTGGACTTGACCTCTTTATGCTGGGGAACTGGATGGACTATGAATCAACGCCACTTGGCGGATCCGTGGGTAATGAGACCAACTCGCTCGTGACTTCGAAAAGGAGTGTTCATAAATCTGAGTTTGACTGGGTGTGGCATTTAGGGATACGCGTATCCGTCCGCAGCCCAGCTTTACGTGGTTTTCTTTCAAAAGGGGTCGTTGTCCCGCTTCGCCTTACATGCTGCCAATATAGGACTTCTCCGTGTCCACTGGACATTTGGCAGCCACACAACTCCAAACGACCGTCACATCGTGATTATATGTCATGGTGACTGGCACATAATCTTGCAGGTGTCCTCGCATCAGCGTGCATACTCACATGAACCCTGATGAGCAGACGAGAGGACCTTGATGTCCGAGACGGCGAGATTGAAAGAATGACCCCAGCCTTCCCCTACAGATGCGGTTTTTGGGCACACGGGTCCGCACGCCATGATCGTCTTGTTGATTTCGTCTCTCGTCCTTGTGCTCGGTTTCAGCCTTGACAGTAGTCCGTCGTCTTCTGGCGGGCAGGGAAAGAACATGGTTGAGCTCAATGAGACGTCCCGGCTGAAAACACTCGATGCAATCCCTGAAGAGGACGTTGACGAGGAGCACAATCATGATAATGTCGATCCGAACCTTGTCGAGCGTGCGGATGACAAAGACATGCTTGGTGACCTGGCCCGTTTCCCGGCCGAGCTGCGGGTCTTGATATATCAACAGTACTTCTTTGGTGATGGCATTTCCTGCGAGATCCGCCGGTCTACAAAGGACATTCCTCGCGATTCCAGCGGCGACAGGGAGGATAACTTGACAAGCAAGCCATGCACGGTGGCCCACTCACTGTCGAGCAACATCAGCGGTGTCTCCCTGCTCCAGACGAACAGGCGGATGTAAGTCGACCGAACAGTCAGTCCCCCTTCCCATCCCAATGGCCATTGACACAATCATGTCCGCGCGTCAGATGCGCAGAGGCACTACCCGAGCTCTATGCGCAGGCGCACTTCCGCTTCGACAGGCTATGCCCGCTGCAGCACTTCCTGACGGCGACGCCGCCGGCAAGCTTGAGGCATGTGCGGTCGGTGAGGTTCGAGTGGGTCACGTACACTTTCATCTACGGCTCCGACTACGTGGCGACGTACGTGGAGAGGATCTGGGGCCCCGTGTGGGCGAGGCTCGTCGGGCTGGAGGGCTTACGCGAGCTTACTGTCACGGTAAGGCCTGGCTGGGCTGGCGGGTGGACGGTGCTGGGTGCCGCGAGAGAGAGGTGTGAGGACTTGCTGTTCGGGCCGGTTAGGAGGCTTGAGAGTGGGGGCGTTGTGCTGAGGTGCGAGGCGTGTTGATGGTGGTGAGGCGAGTGGCGATATTACATTGGCGAGGAGAAAAGATCAAGGACGGCGATGACCTCTTTCAGTGTTTACCAAGGCCAGCCAGCTTTGATGGTTGGTTGCACTGGAGCAAATATGAATGGGCCGACCCCAAAGCTAGGTAAAATTAGCTGTCAGGGGTTTTGGTGGGTGTAGTTGAAGCCATCACGAGAGATGGACTTTTCAATAAGATGACAGTCATGACTAGGCTGGCCAGGATGCAGTCAGAATGTGGTCTGCCCACAAGTCGGACGAGTGCTCTGTTTTAGGCTGTTTTCTCTCAGGGGCCGAGCCCCTGCAATCGACCATCCACAGCGCATCAGGCGAGAAACTGTGCTTGGCCAGAAATGTAGGACTGGAATGCAGCCAAGCTGGAACCTTGATATAAGAAACTCAGGTTCACAGCATGGCCTCATCGTGCTTTCTCCTCCTAGCCTTACTACCTACCAGATTCACTTCTCCAGAGGACGGACCCTTGATATTTGAATACCTGGTACTTATCACAGGTACCGTATTTTCCCTGCAGAGACCAGCCAGCCGGTACCTGCAGAAACAAACCCCCACACCTCGGCAGCATCCGAGCTAGGCCGTAGTGCTCGGCCGGTTTCAGTGGGCGATCCTCCACCTTCGCAGCCCCCGACCGTCCGCCTATTTTCGCAAACTCTCGCTCCGACCATCCATCCATCTGTCTGTCTGTCCACTAACCATTCATTCATCTTCTTGCCGTACACTCTTTATTGGCCCCGCGCTTGAACATTATTCCTTCTTCTTCATTCCTTTTCAAATATCCCTTCCTACTTGCTCCGGTCCAGCGCAGGCAGCACAACCACCAGAACCGAAATGGCACGCCGCCAACATCTGACCTTGACGGTCCTCCTCGTCTTCTTCGGCTTCCTCACCTTTACGTATTACATGTCCTCGGGCCACGAGTCCGCCGCCGACAACTATGCCGCCGCAAACTTCCCAAAGGACTCGACGGAGAGCCTGAAGCAGCAGGCGAGCTCGGGCTGGTCCCCTGGCGAGGTGGACTTTGGGCTGGGCGACAACATCCTGAAAGGTGGCGCCATTGCGCCCAAGCTGGGCAACGAGACGGCCAAGTACGCCCCTACGTCCCGCACACATCGAGATATCCCACATGCTGTGCAGTCTACTAACAGACGCTTTTCTGCAACAGGCGCGAGCTCGGCCATGCCACGTGGAAGTTCCTCCACACCATGATGGCCCGCTTCCCCGAGAAGCCGACCCCAGACGACCAGGTCGCCCTCAAGACCTTCATCACCCTCTTCTCGCGCCTGTACCCCTGCGGCGAGTGCGCCGGCCACTTCCAGAAGCTTATCGCAAAATACCCGCCCCAGGTCTCGAGCCGCAACGCCGCTGCCGGTTGGCTCTGCTTCGCCCACAACATTGTTAACGAGAGGCTCAAGAAGCCCATCTTCGACTGCAACAAGATTGGCGACTTTTATGACTGCGGTTGTGCCGACGACCCGGGCAAGGCCGCCCCTGAGGGCGAGGAGGCCAAGAAGGTTGGCGGGGCCGAGGCGGAGCTTAAGGAGAGGGAGGCTGCTGCGCCGGCTGCGTAGAGAGATGTGGCGTAGTATGTCTGCATCAATGAATGGGAGAATGTAGTCATTTCATACGAGGGTGCATCTATTATGGGTTATCTAGGCGTTCCGGGTGTGTCTACAGGCACTGGTGTTCGCTGGGGGCCGGCATTGCATAGCCACACTTCAAAACATTGCGAATCTTTAAGACATTGAACCATAATTCATGAGTGTCTGGATGATAAGATCAAGATGATCCCAATAATTCGCAAGCATTTCATTCATACTGCATTGCTCGAGAGTTGGCTGGATTCAACTCGGCCATACATGGCAAGTGTTGGGATATCTGTGCATATAAAGGAAGGAAAGACGCACTTCAAGAGTGGTCGAAATCAAGGACTAGTTTGTCCTGAGACGGTCAAAATACACTTCATCAGCATGCAGGCAGCTTGAGACATGTCTTCACTCTCGGAGCCGTGAGATTTAGGGGTGACCCTGAGGGTTGTCACGTGGGGCGATGACGGTGCTTTGCCTGCCGGGAGGCCGCGGCAAGCCAACGCGTCGGAGCTGCCTTGAGCTTCCTGCTGCAACGGGAGCTCTCTAAACGACCACCGCCCAGCCCATCCCACCTCCAGCTTCACCTCACTATCTCTGCGCCTCGACGTCCAATCTCCACCACGAATCCAAGTCTCCAGATACCCAGGAACTCTTCTCTTCCCGACTACTCGATAATCGTAACAGATAAGCAAAACATGGAGTTCGGTACCTCAGGAAACCTGTCCGAAGGTACGTACCAGGTCAACGGCCAGACATGATCAATAGCTTGGATGCTGACGTCTTCTTGCCTATAGATGGCATCCACATCGATATGAACAGGCTGAAGACAGGCGAGGTCAAGTAGGTCAACTCTCACCCCACAGATGCGATCGATGCTAACTGTCCTGCAGCCTGGGTACTTCGATGTAAGCAATCCGAACCGACGTCAGACAACCCGAATCGATCTAACAAGCACGCAACAGTATGGCAGTCACCTTCAAGGACGGTGTGATACTCGGTGCGTTATCCTCGACTTCCCCTGCCGCCGCGACCAGCCCTCGACCTGCTCACATGTGCCCAATGCTGACCCTTTTCGTCTCCCCTCAGGCGCCGACTCCCGAACCACGACCGGCGCATACATCGCCAACCGAGTGACAGACAAGCTGACCCGCGTCCACGACACCATCTGGTGCTGCCGTTCCGGCTCCGCCGCCGACACACAAGCCGTCGCCGACATCGTCCAGTACCAACTGGGCCAGTTCCACATGATGAACGGCAAGACACCCACGACGCAGACCGCGGCGGCCATGTTCCAGGAGCTGTGCTATGCGAACAAGGACATGTTGACGTAAGTCAACTGCACACACGATAGAGGGGCCGAATGAGTGCCGCGGCCACTGCGCCTGCACCGAGCCGCAGAGCAGATGAACTAGTCACTAACCATGCACCGTGCCACACAGGGCCGGTCTCATCATCGCAGGCTGGGACGAGCGACACGGCGGCCAGGTCTACAGCATCCCCCTAGGCGGGTCCCTCCACAAGCAGGCCTACTCGATCGGCGGCTCCGGGTCCACCTACATCTACGGCTACTGCGACGCGAACTGGAAGGAGGGCATGAACGAGGAGGAGGCCGTCGGCTTCGTCAAGGAGGCGCTCAAGGAGGCCATCCGGTGGGACGGCAGCTCGGGCGGCGTCATCCGCATGGTCGTCCTGACGGCCAAGGGCGCCGACAGGCACCTGTACCTGCCGGACACCGGGTACAAGGTGAGGCAACAGTGAGGAAGGAGGGAGGAAGAGACCGAGGACATATTGTGCGGAAGGAAAGACATTGGCCGGGGGCGTGCCGTGCCCTGGGTGAGTGAGATGACGAGGCGGATTCATTGAGACAGGGACTTCGTGCCCGCGTGCGCTCGACCCGCGCGGCCACAGAGGGGACCCGTTTCTTTTTCGGTGATACAAGGCCTTGGAGCGGCGGATATGTACGATATCACGAAAAGACACAAGACAAGACAAATACAGCTTATGACGATAACACGGTCCAATGCTACAGGCGTCTGTTGTGAAAAGAAATGTGTTAGGGCTTTGGGACCTTAACGCTATGACATCGACGATACGAGAGCGTGCGATTGTTGACTGATGGAAAGAGTACACCAAATATCGTGGGCGAGTGGGCATCCCCTGATGCGTTACAGGATCAAAAGGGGTGCGGATAAACATTATCGACGGGATATTGTCACATAGTAGGCCGGTCACGCTCGCTTTGCCTGCTTGCTTCTCCCCCAACCTCTACGCACGAGGCTGTCTTCCAGAACTCGGCCATCCATGGAGGATACGGCAGGCCCCCATCTGACAACATTGGGCACCTGCCATGATGAAATCATTTTCTTTCCCAGGTCCCCCAGATGCACCAGGAGCCGCGGGTTCGTTCACATTTCCTCCTGGGCGCGTCCAGTGGACCGAGGAAGAAGCGAGTAGCCTCGTTCATCCAGCACGTCACTGTCCTGTCCGCCTGCGCGTGGTTGTTTTACAAATCGAATCGGCCGAGATTCCAAGGCTCCTGATTTTTGTGTTCTGTCTGCCTGAGGCTAGATGTGAGTGCCTGCGCCTGAAGCGCTGGTGTCCAATCGTGACCGTGACAACATCAGAACATATTCATGATAGGCCCAGGCCGTCCCTGCTCCCCTGCCTGACTGGGGCCATAACTTGCGCGCCCCCCCCCCCNCGGATTTCTCCCCAGATGTCATGAACTCTCTGCGGAATCCCCCTTCCGGTCTGATAGGATGGATGACGAGACGGCTCTGTCACTCGAGCTCGACGCGGAATGATCGCTACTGCTGGGAGCCGATCAGCGCGGTAGACGATCACCTGGCCACATAGAAGCATGCATATGTACATCATTTTTATTTTATTCGCCATGCCCGAAGATGGAGACGGCTACGCCGACACCGCCGTGGAGCCCACGCCCGGTGTCAGGCGGAAGGAAGAAGGGGGGGGGGGTGACGTAGGGGAGAGGTGGCCCGGCCGAAAGAGATGTTCGGATTTGTGAGTTGACGCAGATCTCCCTCGTGTGTTTTTGAGATTCTCATCGAGTTAGTTGGAGGATCTACGTGAAAGGTGGGCTTGTTTACAGTGGCGTCATATTGGTTGATGCGAGGCTATCGCGGCTGCGTCCCTCGTAGAAAGAGGGCTTTCTGGGCGTCTGTGTTGGGAATGTTCGAGTGTATCCACACCCGTTTGTTCCAAGATGGGGACCCATATCGAACATTCGGGACAGGATTTCTCGTCATATATGTGTCGTAAAATCAGTAATCTGCCATTGGCCTGATATGTACTTGTCGGTGAATCCCTCCCTCCCTCCTAGTGAAATCAATTGGTAGATGACTCTCATCTATTAGGTGACTGCGCCAAAGGAAAAATATTGAAAGTCTTGTAGCAGATCAATTTTATTAATGAAGACACATGACCACTAATTATTTCATAACCTTTCCAAAATATGGCCTGAAAGTTACCACATCAAGTGGGAAGGCCAAGGCTCGTCGTCTACCAGCGCTTGGCATCATCATCGCAGCCATGGCAGCCCTACATACTTGAAACAAACCTCTCAACTGCCACGCAACATGTCCCGACGGTCAACCTAAATCACCCATCCGCAAAGGCACCGGGCAGACTTACCATACGCGTAATGCACAACACACAACAAAAACCAGGTCCGTCCCCGAACATGCGACACTCGCCCGCTCAAACTCTCCAACGGGCCTGCCTGGTCGTGTGAACAACACACCGAGAACAGACGGGATATTGACGTCAGACCACCTGGATAGACCCCCTTCCATGAACGATCTAGAATATTGGGGGCTTTAGGGGTGTGTGGGATGGGAGATCAGATGGGAATCGTTGGTCAGTATCCACTTGGTTCATCTGATCGCCAGCAGTCGGTCCCGTATGAGTGATCCTTGCCTGGCAATGCGTCCCCATCCCCGGCTTGCCCTGCTGGGAAATCGAGATTCATGCGCCGCCCGCCCGCCCTACAATACATTGCTGTGGGTGGCATAATGCCAAATTCAGCCACAGCCGTGGAGCCGCTTTACTATTGCGACCTTAATTCCACGGCGAAAGTGCAACTTCTCTGTCAGGCTAGAGATTCAATGCCATAGTACTAGGAATATTGCAGTGGATAGGCTGATAGGAACGGGCACTTGTTTACCACCCGGCCCAAATAGGCCTAAAAGCCCGGCCAGCCGGGGAACCGGGCAAAGGCATGAAGGGTCCTGGGGCCCCATGTCGTACCCTTCGATGCGACCCCTACGCGCCAGCGGGAGCATCTCGTGTGGTTACGTCAGAACTGGACAGGGCTTATGGGCAGACACAGCTCCGGGGCTGAGACAGAGCGGCCGCACGCAGGGCAGGCAGGGTGACACTGTCCTATGAGGTCTGGTGGATGGAGAAAGATAGATAATAGAGAAGCGCGCTTGTCACGTCTGTAAAAGTAAAGTATACCCGGATGTCACGCATATGATGTTGACCCCGTGGGCGGTGAGTGAAGAAAGCGTGGGGGAGAATGCCGCGGCCGATGGAGGCGTATCCCGGCATATTAGTCTTGCGGTTGCCTCCGGAGGGCTAAGGGGAAGTGCATTAGCCGGCGCGGGCGGAGGCGTCTGACGGCGAACAGCTGGACAGCGCGGCGTTGGGTTGGCCGGTTTGGTCGGTCTGGTGGATGGTTTAGTTGGGCTATGGAAAGTAGGTCGGTCACATGCCCAGGCAGCACACATGACGCGCTGGGGATGTGGGCAGCGTTCGTGCTGTTGCTCGCTGGCGTTCGCATTGTGCTACGTATAGGATCCGGACGGATGTATGCATGTGTGCGTGTATGTATGTATGTAGTGCATGAGGGGATCGCCAGTTGGTCGGTGCAATGCGCTGTTGGACGAGTTGATCGCCAAATGCGGAAGCTGTCGGTCTGTCTCCCAAGAAAACGGGCAGGATCCCGCGCCGCTGGACCCCTTGCCCCCGGCTCGGTCTCGTCTCCCCGGAATCTCAGGGGCAGCACGGGCGGGAAGGCAACCCACCCCCTTGGTGCGACGGCACTACAGATGACAGTACCACGTAGTCGGGCGTGTGTTACTTGGTTGGGGGGGGTTTACAGCCACACTACCAACCTGCCGTTGCGCGCGTTGCCGGGTGAGCTTGTGCGACGGGACATATGAGACGGGGAAATTTGATAAGGGTGTCCAAAAAGGAGAACATGGCTGTGCTAAGCGTTTCGATCCGATCGTATTTGCCCGAATTTCTCAATCCAAATTATCCCGCTTCGATGGTTCGGGGCGCGTGTCTGGGTGTGAGTGACAAGGGGGGTCCAGGATCGATCCGCCCGCCGTGCCGCAATTGCGATGTGCTTTCTTATCGCGGCGGTGGTGTGGCGTGAGCTGGGGGTGGTTTAATTCTCC
The DNA here is from genome assembly GCA_000800745.1 of Diaporthe longicolla. Classification (NCBI taxonomy): domain Eukaryota; kingdom Fungi; phylum Ascomycota; class Sordariomycetes; order Diaporthales; family Diaporthaceae; genus Diaporthe; species Diaporthe longicolla. The sequence continues at coordinate 210,791 of JUJX01000010.1, read as the reverse complement.
GCGCGTTGCGGGTGGTAAGATGATGCGAGCGAGCGAGGGCCGCTGTTTTCTGGCCTGCCCATCCAGGCAGGGAGAATGTTGCGCGATACAGCGAGGAGGCGGCTCACTGGGTTCGTTCTACGTGGGTCGTTCCAGCCTAGCTGTCCTTCTAAGGCCTCGTTGAGATCCCTAGGGCGTGTATATACCAAATCTGGCCTTGCAACGAGTGAGAGATTGTGCTCCGTAGGGAGAAAGGCCATCAAGCATTGTTCCTCCAACTCGGCCGAGGCACATAAGCGCGGGTTGGGGTCGCTCCCGGGTGGCCCCTGGTTGTGGTGAGACGGGACAAGGCGGTGGCGTCGTGTCTGAGACCCCTATCCTGGCAGCGGCGGCGGGAACGCCGTGTGTCCCTTCTTCGGTCGCCCCCTCTGCCCCTCGATGGAGACACGTGTTGGAGTGGCAGCGATGTGAGCGGTGGTCTTGGGAATGAGGCAGTTTTCCCTATTCATGTCTCTGACTGGGGCTGGACGCAATGGACTCTGGACTAGGACGACCCTGGTGATGCTTTATTTCCGCAGAAGCACATGTGGCTGCACTTGTATACTGTGGTGTAACAGGTAGGAAAAAGCGATATGGCGTTGGAGTGTCCTATTTTGGTCGTATGTGGTGTAGAACAGCAGGCGGGATTATGTCATAGGTGATCCGGTATAGGAGGGATGAGCGGCCGCCCATTGAGACAATTTCGCCGGAATAAGTTTGGCAGCGTGGCTAGCAGAAGGAGAGAGGGTCGGTCGGATCTGCAGGCGACTCGCTTGCTCTAGTGTAGCACTGGCAGCCCACTCTGCCCACATACTGCTGCGCGTATCAAGCATTCTTCGCCTTGAATTGCTGGAGAAGACCCTCTGACCCAGTGGGACACACTGGCCCAGAAGCATCACCGGGTTAATCGCCGGGTTGGGCGCTTAGAGGTCGGAGAGTCAAGACCAGACAACCGTGCTGCCCCGGCTGCGTCTACTTTGGTGCACTACGTAGATCGTGGTCTATTCAGAGAACAGTAGCACCGGCCGCGGCTAGATTGGCGAACTCGCTTTTTTCCTTGACAGACGCTTTGATACTGGTGTCTCCTAGCAGGCCTGGCAGGCTGGTGGCTGGTGGCTGGACGGGGCCACAGTGGATATCGCCATGGGTTCGACCTTAGATGCGTCGAGGTCATCGTGCGTCCCGTTCTGTCATATCCAATACTGCCTCTCGGCCAGCAGGCAGCTCAGACAGCACGGGAGAAGTGATGGGCGTCTACCCCTCCTTTAGAAACTTGAAAACACCCACTTCATCGTCAGCCAGCCAGCCTAGCAACAGCCCTGCGAGGTTGAATCCCGCCTCAGACCCCACCCCACCTTGGACAACGCAAAGAGGAGGAAGCCCAGGCAGCCCGAGGAGGGGTCGAAATCGAGGAGGGGCAGAGGGGCAGAGGGGTAAGTAGCAGCAGGGTGTCTCATCATGCTGTCGAGTTGAAGAGAGTCGATCCGAGTCGGGTCGAGGCGAAAATCAGACAAGGGTTCAACAAGCTCCTGCACCACGAGTCATCATGGTCATCCGATGCATGTAACTCTCCTCCTGAACGAACTGACTGGCATATTCTGGACCGTCGGATCGGCGGTAGAGCAGACGGACAGGCAAATAGGATAGGACAGCGAAGCCCAGGACAAGCAACGACGGCAGCAGGTGGGAACAGGTGGGTTGCTGCTGTGGCCCTGTGGATATTCCGGATATCGTGAGGCTGAGTTTTGTCGCGGTAATTAAGATCTGAGCAGAATTTAGGGGTCCTCCTCGGCTCGACTTTTCCTATTATAGGATGGTATTTTGGTCTGGTACAGTGGGATGTGTACGTAAGTGAAATATTGTTGTTTAACTGCTGTCTGCTGGGGGCAAGGTCGTACAGTGTAATGCTGCGCGTGGTTTGCTTGCAAATGTGGGTTGGGGCCGAGGCTGGTAACTGGCTGGGACAGGCTGGGCTGGGCCGTGGGCGGTGGAGCTGTCGTCAATCGAAAATCAAATGGCAAGTCCAGAATGGCCGGGCCACTGCCGCCCTACCGCCCTCCCGCCCTGTCGAATTTAGAGCGAGCCCTTCTGCTAGCAATGGCCTGCATGGCAGCTGGGCAGGCTGGGCTGGCAGCACACCTAGGAACGCTAGGTAGGCCTGCCTCACGGCAGCGTGGTTGGCAGGGCCCAGCCACCCCCTGTCCCCTGCCTCCAGTCAGTGCGTTGGAAGGGGCCAGAGGGCCTACACTTGTGTATAGTCGGGGACGAGTCTGGACTAACCTTGCGTATTGGAGGAGCTCTGACCGCAAGATTGCGGAAACGGAAACTTGGAAAGAGCAGCACAGAGGAGCAGAGACACATACAGCAGCCAGCAGCAAGCAGCCAGCAGCGGACAGCACCTCCCCCATCCACCAATCCAGTCTGCAGCAATACACACACGCCCCTTTCGGCCCATCAACCGCAGCCACCATCACACAACAAGTCTGGCCTGGCCTGGACTGGCCTTCCCTGGCCTGCCCTGCCCTGCCCTGCCCTGCCTGGTCTTTTCTAGTCTTTTGTCCCCCCCCTTGTCAACCGTCCTCCTTCCTGCCATCACATCACATCACCTCGCATTGCGCATCGCATCTCCCGTTGACAACTCCGCATCGCATCTCGACCCTTCTGCCCCATTGACTTTTTTTCCTCGTCTTCGCATTTAGATCTCAAGACCATTGACTTTTTCTTGTTTATTGTTGCCGCGCCGACACGATACGACTTGAAACGACTGCTGCTGTGCCTTTTGGGATCTGTAAGTGACGGTGGTTTTCTTATCTCTTGCCCTTGTCGTCATTTTGTCTTGTTCTGGGCCGATGCAGGACAACGAGGGAGAAGGATCATGGGCCAGGCGTTGCAAGAACACCACGGGCCCAACAGCACATACATGCACACCCACCAAGACGGCCAGTGCTCATTGCCGCAAAATCTATCAACAAAAGGCAGCCTGCAGCTCAACATCGACTACGTTGCTGCCAGTGTGCTGCAACTCTTCTCCGAGTCAAGAACAAGCCACTGGGTTCGAAGGCACGCTGCTCTGAAGTCATCAAAGCCCCTTGTCCATCGAGACCGACGGGCGCAGTGACGTCGATCCTGCTGCTGCTGCAACCGCAAACCAACACGGCACAACAGACATCAATACGACGGCACCATAAAGCGAAGCAAGCATTCGCTCTCCTGCAGCTTACAGCCTCCATCGCTTGATGCTATCCCCACCTAGACGTGGCGTCGCGTCCCTTTCTGGTTTGGGGTTTCTTACATGTGGAGATAAGGCCACAGCTGTCCCCTCAGACCTGCGCCTACGAAGCTGTTTGGGCCCGCTGGCTCGCTGCCCAAGTCGACCTCATTCATCTTGTCTCTCTTCTTGTCCTGGCCCGGAACACTTCTGTTGTCTCTTGTTCTCCTCCTCTAAAGTGTGATCCTTCTGCATTATTTTATTTTGTAGACCAGCTGCATCGTCACTATTTCTACAATTGTTTTTTTGTTGTTGTTCTTCTTGCACAATTCGGGTTTGCTGTCTGCTTCTCCACTGGGGGCCCCTTCTCTTTCCCGAAACTTTATCGCGCTACGAGGCCAACCAGCCTTGAGACAGCAACCTGCATGCAGCCCGCTAATCCTCGCCTCTGCCCCGACAACAGCTCACCACCTTTTCTCCCTCCCCATCCTTCCTCGACCTTCGCATCATCAGCGGCGGCGACTACCACCACGAAAACGCCTGCCATCTGGTCGGCCGAATAATAATACTCTCCACGTCAAAGGCAGCAACCACGCACCGCCCGACGATCCATATTCGCATGCTATGGCAGCTGTCATCGGAGACTTTGCAAACCATTCCGGATTTCACACTATGATCGCAACTCAGGGTCTTCCATATTCCCAAGAATCATCCCACGCCTCCTCCCACTACCGATCTAGCAGCCACTCAAGAAGCTCTACCCCCCGAAGTCACCCCCCAGCGAGCCGGCAGCAGCCCTCGCGGGCCTCCCCACAGTTCTCCGCCACATCCACCACCGACAGCGCCGCGTCAAGGTTACCCTCGCCCCCAGACTCCTCGTCTGGCAGCGCCAGTGCTGGTGCTGCAAGTGCCTCACAGTCAGACGAAGACCTGAAGGCGAGATACGCCAGCAGCGTGGCACAGGATGGTCAGAAGCAGGTCTACATGGAATCCTCAGCCGCGCACCAACCTGCGCAGGGATTCTCCGCTGCCGGTATTGCTGCCTCCGATTGTACCCCCAACTCCTCGTCTCAGACCGTCGCCGGATCCGCCCAGCCAAGTCAGGTCCTTCCCTCTCCCGCCTCCAATCCTGGCGATCGATGGAGCGCATCGCAGTCCACACTGAACTCCACGCCCACCTCTGCCACTCAACAGACCACTATCAAGGTTCGGGATCTTGCCCACGTCCAGGCTCTCGCACGGTCGGGCATGAGTTCGAGCACCGTCGACGACGACGTGCCCTTACAAGCCCTCAAATACGATCTGAGCGAGTGCCCCATCGGTGATGTCATCGAGATGGTTGCCGCGCTCCTGACCAAGATCACCACCACCAACGACCAGCAGCACGACGCCCTCAGCAGGAATGCTGTAGAACGCAATGCCAGCCACGTCAAACAAGCCCAGGCCCAAAATGACGGCTTGGCCTCGGAGAACAGCATGAGCCCCCTGAGCAGCAGCGTACTGGCTTTCCACGGCAAGAACGTGCCTGCCATCACCATATTGAGTTACTTGAGCCGGATACACAAGTACTGCCCGACCACGTTCGAGGTATTTCTGAGCTTGCTGGTCTATTTCGACCGCATGACGGAGAGGGTCAACGACATCGTCATGAAGGCAGAAGAGGCCAAGAAGTCGGGCCAGGCACAGGAACTGGCTGAGCCTGACGTCGTCATGAAGGAGGCACCAGGCGACAGCAGCGATAGCGACGAGGACCTCGACGAGGATATTGTGGATGACTCAGAGAGTGAAGGGGAGCAACCCGCAGAGCCTAAAAGGACGCAAGCGAGTGGCACAGGGAAGGCTAGCGGAACGCCCTCTGCCGCCAGCCAGCCTACGTTTTTCGTGGTGGACAGCTTCAACATTCATAGGTTGATCATCTCTGGTGTGACGTGTGCGAGCAAATTCTTCTCGGATGTCTTCTACACAAATTCGAGATACGCCAAGGTAAGCACATCCCGCACAGTCAAGCACACAACCTATTTTGCTTCCTGCCCTTCACATACCGTGACAGTAGACTAACATAGGCATCCACAGGTCGGAGGTCTTCCGCTCGCCGAGCTCAACCACCTGGAGATACAATTCCTCCTCCTGAACGACTTCCGCCTCGCCATCCAGGTCGAAGACCTGGAAGCCTACGCAACGATGCTAGTCGAGTTCTATGCGCGCGAGGTCGTCTCTCGACCTGGCGCAGGCGCGGCCTAGACTGGGAAACGCGATGTAATCGAAGGTTGCAAATTTCTGGAAGATAACTTTGTACGCCAGGGAGCCCATGGTCGGTGGGCATCACCGGCATTTTTGGGCAAAGAGGCCTTTTTTGATACCCGGATAGATGTTGGGACGACTAGATGAGAGGGACGGGCAAACAATAGCGGTATCATGCGTAATATGTCATCTACGAGAGATGCGAAAGTAGCATGAGAGAGAGAGCCAAGCGGAAGAGAAGGCTAGGGTGGGTGAGAGAAAATGCGGGCACAAACACACGAGAGAGTTAGTTGGTTGATAGGTTGGTGTATATCATGACACGACGAATTCCCTCAATTCCCCGAGACGGAAGGCGACAGTCTACTGCTGGCTTAAAGTTACGGTATGCGGGTATGAAGGGAAGCCCAGAGGGAGGGACCAACCCCACTGGCGGCTTGTTGTGTAATATTTTCATGTGCATGGGCAAGCGAGCAAACGAGGGAGTACAGGCGCTTGGTGGGGAGGGCATGGCTTAAATGGTACATGTAATGAGCAGGATGGGACCGGTTCAATTAGTGAAGGAAGAATATGAGGGGAGGTCTGAGCCTTCATGGGCTGTGTATTCTTAGGTTGTTAGCATCAAATGGAGCGGTTTCTTGCAGTCAACCGGTTGTCTATTGAGTGATTGGATAGTGAAGGTGTGTGTGTAAATATCGTGACATGGTCGTTATGGCCCTCCAGCAGGCTAACTCCCCCTTTCCTGGCCGCTACGCTGGTCTTGCAATAGATCCTGCCTGGATGGCTGACTTGGCTGAGGAACGTGGTGTCCAGGGTGTATGAGGGCCTGCTCTCCTGGCGGTATTACGTTATTTAAATAATCCTTTTTGTCTAGGCAGTGGTGTCCTCCAGCTGCTGGTTGGGGTGAGTGATGACAGCACAGGCATATAATTCTGGTCGTTAGAATTGCCTAAGTGTGTGCGACTCTCTGTCTCTGTCCCTGTCGAACCGGGGACACATGGTGTGAAAAGTAGGCAGAGACATGGACAATGCGATCTTAAGGTGGTGCGAGTACTGTCAATTTTCTCCCGGACTCATTCACCAATGATGGTGGCTGCTCTGGCTGCTCTGACGCTGCCAGGATGCCAATGAATGACTGCTTCAGGTGGCAACTGCTGATGGTCTTGTTGCGTGTGCCTTAGGACCCCTTCAGAGCCTGTGGAAGGTTTTCGCTCACGAAATAGCTTGTGCCCGGTCATGAGTTCTCTCTTTTCTAAAACTTCTGGGGCCATGTTCTGTCCCGGCTACCGACTTTGCTAGTTTCTAGATATCTGGCGCCCAGATTTGGGGGTTTAGGATCTCGCCGCAACAATGCGAAGGACCAACAAGACGCATACTCTTACTGGTTCAAGAAGGCGAGATGTTTGGCAAGGCATCCAGAAGTTGGGATTGTACGTTGCCTTCCGTCTCACGCTCATTGGCTTCGTTTCGAGTCCAGGATTGTACAAGTTATTGGTATCATCTAATAATAAAACGCTGCACCTGGGAACTTATATATGTATGTGCCCTCACAAACATGATTTTCATAACGCCTGACCCAATGATGAGCACTAAACAGGACAAGTGAATGTGCCGTGGTCAAACTGCTCGTATACTTGCGGGCCGGTGGTTTCATTGCCGGTGACGCTGCCTCCGTACGTGAAGTAGCCCTGGCTCAGCTCGGTGGGAGTCTTCTGGATCTCGCTCGCGTTGCCGACGACCCAGACACTTTGCATTCCTGGTAGACGGTTAGTTGATTGACACTATTAGGTGGATAAAACAGAGATGCTTTTCGTTACTCACCCATGACCATGTGCTGCAGGACATGGCAGTGGATCATCCACACACCAGGGTCGTTGATCCTGATCCTCCACGCCCTCCAGCCAGCATCAGCACCAGCCGTCGTCTTGGTCTCGTACCGGTACAACATCGTGGTGTCTCTCTTGACCGGCGTGTACCCAGCCTCCACCCTCGCCGCCTCAGTCGCGTTGGCGTCGTACGTGCCGTTACCACTTCCCAGGTCGTAATAGTGGGCGCCGTGAGCATGGAACGGATGGACATCAACACCACCGTTGTTGTTCACCAGCGACCCCGTGTTCTGGAACACGATCTCGAGGACCTCGCCAACTTTGGCCGCGTACGCCTTGGTTTTGGGGTCCCATCCGCCATTAGCGATTGCGGTCTCATAGTTGGGTACGGCGTCCTCGCCCCGCAGGTAGATGTCGACCAGCAGCGGTACGGGGTATGCCACGATCTCGTTCCAGTTGAGCCCGTTAAGCTGCCAGATGGTCTGCCCTGTCTTCGGGTCGAGGAGTTGTACCACGTCGATGACCACGCGTCTCGTCACTTCCTCCAGCGTTGGGAAGTCCAGATCCGGCTTGAGCGGCTGCAGCGTGTTCTCGAGCCAGTCGTACGTCTTGGTCGTGAGGTTGAAGGGGGCAGTTGTGGGCGCGGACGGTACGGGGGCCTCGCCGTTCGTGGTGCCATTGGCGCCTGTGTACCGCAGCACTCCGAAACCCTGGTACACCGAGGGCCGATCCCGGGTCTCGAACTGTATGAAGTAGTCCGTCTTGCCTCCCGCGGCGTCCAGGTCCGCCTGGCTCTTGGTTTTGAGGAGCACATCGAACCGCTGCCCACTGCCGATCTGCATGCGGTACGTCGCCGCGGGCTGGGTATACTGCCCCCCGTCGACGGCGATGACAGTCAGGATCTCGTGGCCCTCAAACGCCATGATAGAGTGAGTAAGCGAAGTCGCCCCGATGAATCGGAACCGGTACGTCTTATCCGGCTCGACCTCGATTACGGGCAGCTGACACGACGCATCGCCGGGAATCTCACCCGCCGTGTGGTTGATAGCCACGCCCTGCCCGTTGAGCATCATGGCCTGGACCTCGCCGCCGAAGACGAGCGGGGCCGCCAGAAGGCCCGCCTCGAAGGCCGAGTCGTTCTGCTTGTAGTGCTCGTGCCACAGCAGCGTGCGCTCGTCGTCGTACTGGTACGGCGGGGCGCCGCAGTCCTCGACGATCAGCGCGCCGAAGACGGTCAGGGCCTGCATCCCTACGTGTGAGTGGTAGAAGTAGGTCCCTGCGTCCTCGGGTAGCACCTCAATCTCGTAGTCGAAGAAGTTCAGGGGCGGAATGGGCCATTGGGATGCTAGTACTGCGCCATCTGAGAACTGAGCCATCCGCTGGGCGAGACCGTGCCAATGCTGCGAGTCCTTGTTAATTTTATCTCGATTTGTAGGGTGGTTTTGGTTTGTTCATACCATTGTGAGGTTGTGGTCCTCCATGTCATTATATACTCGAATCCATGATGAACCTCCCGGCCTGATGCGGATAGCTGGCCCGGGGGAGGTGCCGTTCACTACTGCTGAGTGCCGCTGGTCGCATGCCTGCGAGATATCCTTGGCTGATATGCGGAGCACATGGTCGGGAACGAAGGTGCTGTCATGGGTGGCTAAGCCAGCACCTAGTACAGGAGATAGCAGCCACTGCGCGCAAAGGAGGGATAACGACAGGACTCTCATCTTCGCACCGCAGATGCCAGCAGAGAAACTTGGAACGAACGACTATAGTGGCGAGAGCCAGAAAGAGGGGATATCAACAAACATCTATACATTTTGACGGGATGATTTGTACTATTTAAAGCTAAAAGGCTACTCGCTGCATAGATGGGCAGCTACTCTAACTCATTATCACGCATGCAACCCTGGGGAAAGCTTAAGGAGATGGGCAGGGGAGTGATCTTCAGCTGCAGAGCTCATGCGGCCCAGGCTGCAGTGGAGTATACTGTGGGATGCTACTGAGTGCATGGGCACCCCGGTTTGGGGCGTATTCTTAGACAAACACCGCCAGCTCGAGCTGAAGACTATCCGGTTCTCTCCAAACCATATAGGGAAGCACACATGCAGATCGGGTTGTTCCTTCGTTAAGCCTTTGTTGTTGTTTTAGCACTGCCGCGGGATCTCGGGCGCACTATTCGATTAACACCGCAAATGGAACTCAGTCGAGATCCGCTAGAAAGAGGTGGGTGTGCCAAAGTAAGCTCAAGCTTCTGAGCTGACCACCATAACCATGTATCCAATCCTCTGCCTACTATGAATCATCAGACGACAAGCTTCAGGGTCCTAATAATTCCAGAAAAGAGAGGGTTATGCGGGCAGGGTACAGCAGGTACACAGTAGATCCGCGTGCGGGCTCAATCGGGCTCTGAACAATGCCCGACCAATAAAGTTGGCAAGGCACAGCACCCAGCCAGCCCGGGTCTGCCGGACATGAATGACCACAGATTGCCAAGGAAACCCTCCAGAACCACTCTTCTTGTCTTTCCAGATTACCTTTTTCCTGGCACGTGTGTGCGGGCGAGTGCGTTGAGTCGGTCGACGCGTCTGAGTCGTCCCTCGTATCCAACGGAATTATCCGAGGGCCCGCAACCCCCACCCCCCACGCGGGCATCCGTGTGTTATGTGAAACAGACGGCGATGTGTATAATGAGCACGTCGCCACGACTGTCTCGTTTATGCACAGCATATCGCCGTGCGGTGCATATGGAATTCGTTGGCCCTGCCCCTATTCTTCTACCATGGTTCGCACGTTGTTCTTTGCCAAGGCTGGGAATGCTTTAGTCATGACCTAGTCTTAATATATCTTGGTAGCAAGCTTGTCGAACGTTATTCTCGATAGTTGGGTGATATGACGGGAGTCTTCCTAGAACGCTCAGATGAGGCAGCCAGCAATTTCCAAATTGTGCATGACAGCATGGAGGACGTGAGACGGGCCGGATGGTGAACGCGTGTGGCACCACTGCCCACTTCCCACGAAGATCTGCATGCAGTGCGAACTTGCTGCCGCCCACATTCTCCACCGTCAACGGGCGCAACTCACTGGAGTCGGCCCTGAAGGACCGGATGACCACGCGGTCTTTGCTTATTTTGTTACTGTGCAGGTGTCTTGGTCGTGCTTCTGAGCCTCACTTAGCCCGGTCTCATGTTTCATTTCTCCCTCTCAGAGTTCCCGAAATCCGAAAGTTGACGGCGTTTAAGATTGAATGATGCCCATGTCTTACTCGGACCACGCCTCCGGGTGACACGGCATGGCACATTCTTCAGTTCCGGTCGTCTTGACGCCAGCAGCTTTGCTCCAGACGGACGCGGCGCGGTCATTTGTGACGTGCTCGGAGAACACATTTGATGTCCAACGGAGTGCGCGACATCCATATTTAGACGGTGATATTGCTGTGTTGACGATACTTTCCGCAATCAAAGGTTTGGGTCATCCGCCAAGCATTTATCCCTTCAGCGGGTGTAGCCTCAGTGAATGAGGAATCGTCATATGCACTACGCATCCGGGTCCCGGCCCTAAATCCCAACAGACTATCCTGCCTGAAGAAGATCTACGGTGGGAGAAATCAAGAAGGAAGCTCTTTAGGCCGGAACCCGAGTCGTGAAGCGTGGAACAATGCCTTGGCTACAGCCCTGACAGCATCGCGAGTCAAGTTTTGATATGATATCTTGTTCGATCGACATGGCATATGAAGGCGCCGAAGATTCGGTACGGGATATATGTACGGCTTATTAATAATGTGCAATTTCCCGCTACTGCCCATGGGCCCAAAAGGCACGACAATTGACAGTAATCGGACAGCGACAAGTTTAGTACTAGTGATGAAGTCCACTTGGATGTAATATAGATGGAGATGCTTGCATTACCAGAAATGGAAGATCGAATTATGATAAGTCTGTCTATGTCTTGGACAGTCAAATTCGCATCGTTGGGACTGATTCTCGAGTAAATGGCATCAACCACAAAGCACAGAGAAGGTCTGCGGCTCTTCGGCTCTTGCCGGAGAGTGGCTTCAGATGTGTGTTTCAAGTTTATTATTGGATCGATATCATTAATCGTTCGTGCGGTTTCCACATGGAACCACTCTGAACCCACACATCCTGATGTGGGTGTGGCTGAATTCTCCTTTCGACTTACTCGCTGACCAGCCCCATGGCATTCATGATCGACTCGTTGATTATCACTTGGTATCAGCTGTAGATCAAATACACCGGTGAGGGTTCAAAGGGGATCATGTGGTGTATAGAACAGCGAATGCACAGTTGTAACTTTACCGCCCAGCTTGCCATCACCCTCTCCTAATCAGGAGCAAGATCTTGTAAATATCCCACTCGTGGTAACACTCTAACTTTGCCCTCCCTCTTGCCACTGTGTCAAAAATTTGTCCTCGAAGAGGTCCTCTGCCGAAGGCCTCCCCTTTGGGTCCCACCGCAGTATTTTACGAACAAAGGCAAGTAAAAGGTCCTTGTCTCTGCCCTCCAATTTCTTCTCGCGCTCCTCGAGGGTCTGTTCAGGAATCGGAGTGGCGGCAATCCAATTTCCTGCATAGCTGGCCAGATAGCTTGGAAATATGGTGGTTACTCCAGGGCTAAGCTCACCTTCACTGTCCCAGAATTGACGGCTTTTGGTACTCCGGTCTAAGAAATCTTTTGGTGGTCGACCCATGAGGGAAACCATTTCCGCAAGGTGTTGTTCGTCGTTCAAGTGCCCATCCCTTACCGCACGGAAAAGACGGCCACCTTCGAACAAATCCCAGACCTGGTTTGGATATATAAGTGGATCAGGTTGAAAAGTTTGAGAAAGCTCTTGCTTACCATGACACCAACAGACCAAATGTCTATTTTTGAATCCCACTCCATGCCAAGTATAATTTCCGGAGCCCGGTAAACACCAGGCATCACATCACCCTGGTGCTTTTGCCCTGGCTCACCTAAAAATGCCGTGCCGAAGTCAGTGATTACTGGGGCGCCATTTGTGATTGGCATTGTGTACGAAAGATGAATCACGCGGTCATCAAGGACCTTGCGTGGTGAAGGATTCTGCAGCTCCTTCTGTTCGACGGTAGAGAAAACGCTGACGTCTTCCACTCCAAGGAGAATATTATTTGGAGATAGGTCTGGAATTTATTTCAGTATCATCAGAATAATGGTGAAAAGAGACTCCCTTACCCGTGTGAATTATTCCCGCCTGGTGCAGGAAGTCTAGGCCGAGCAAAATCATGAGCATGCTTTGCTGCAGAAGATCCTTGTTCAGAGCATTATTGGGGAACAATGTTCGAAATTTCGTGTACGTGAGACCAAGGGGGGCGAAAATCAAGCATTGGTGAGACCCATGCGGTCCTCTGATCTGGAAGCTGTCCTGTGCCACTCGTAGACGCGCCTTGCCGGGATACTCGGCCTCGATGGATTTGACAAGCTCAGACACAGTGACTTCGTTGGAGAGATCTTCTCCCGTGGTGCAGTTTTTCAGCGTATGAAATGTCCCCTCACTTTTGAAAGGCAGTATCGTACTTAGTCATAGATTGGCATGAAATCGGCGGGAGTTTGAACACATACTTGAGGTCTCGGCTCAGCCAAACGGTTGAACTGGTACCAAATCCTAGTTTTGCGACAACTTGATACTTAGAGCAGAATACTTCTCCGAGTCTGACTGGGTAAAACTTTTCGGCCTTGTATTCTGGCACCGTTTCTTCTTCGACCTTGTTTTCCAATGGGAGCTTCTCAAAACCCCCGCTGGAAAAGGTGAGAATCTGGCTTGGCATTGCGCTTGCGAAAGCTCGTGGGGCAAAAAGCAAGAGATCGGAAATTCGCACAGTAAAAAACAGAAGGTGCACAGGTACATTGTTTATACCTACACTGCAGCCAATCAGAGCGCTCCATTCAACATCACCTTACACACACACTACCTACACTAAGTACTTCTAATACCCCTAACCTATAGACCTACTAATCCCTCTACACCTAGTAAACAATACTCCCTCACTAACCACCTATAATGTATAATATATATAAAATTCTTCTTATAATTAATCGTTTAACTATTAAAAATATATCTTTATTAGTTAGAATTAAATTTTCTAGTATTATAGTAATAGTATAGGCCCCTAAAATACTAGGGTAGAAGAAACGATTATATATTATTGTTTTATATAGCGAATAGGTAGTGTAAAAAAACGTTAATATATAGGGGGTATACTTATACCTATGTACCTTCCGTTTTTTGCTGTGTGAATTTCCGATCTCAAAAGCAATTGACAGCGGAGAAATCTATTTTCAAAAAGGGAGGACTTGAGATGTCCAGCCAGTAGATATAAGGAGCTGAGAGTTCGCCTGGGTCTTATTCGCTGCATGATCACTCCCATAGCCTGCTCACAGTGATGCAGGCATGAAGGCTCGCAGGTGTAGAAATGGGAGATGCGGAGCTGAAGTGGCTTGGATGTGGACTCGGAGGTGGGAATTAGGGCGCCCCACTTCGGCTTGGGTTTTGGCACAGCAATTAGAGGAAGCACGCGGGTAACGCAACTGCCTGGGTGACAGGTGGTACTGGAAGTGAAACTAGTGGTCCCAAGGTTAAAGGAAAGGGTTTTGTTTTCGACTGGCAACTTTTAGGGGGGAACACAGATTTGGCTGCTTCAATGACAAGGTCGGCATTCATTACCAGGAAGGCTACTGTTGAGATTCACGGGGTCCAAAGATAATGGTTGTAGGTATCATTGATACTTGATGGTGATAGATCACATGTGCACCACATGCATTTGTGTATATTGCAGAAGATATCACTTAGATGAATCATATAGAATGTGATGAACATGATCCCTTAACCCTGTTGTTGATCTCACATGTCTTCAAAACCGCCACTTCCATTCATTTCCCCTTATTGGCATTGCGAGAAGGGAATTCCTTCCATGATTGGTCTTCGTGGACATGAATGGATGTGACACGGGTGCCCTTCTCTGTGTGGTAGCTAACAGTGGTCACCTCTTTCTCATCCTCCTTGTCCTTGTGAGATTTGTGAGGTTGAGAGCCCCTGCATTGAGAAAGTCTGCTGTCAGCCTTATGTAGTCCACAGCCAGAGCTATTGGGTAGCAAAATTTTGGAACAACGCACTGAATTCTCGCCTCTGTGACTTGAGGATACTATAGGAGAAGTCAGCAGCAGCTAGTAAGGCATCAAGAGCTATACCATGCACTAGTAGGTACTAGAGAGGGTTATATAGTGTTTATTTACATATTTAAATATCTATACTATAAGACTAACTTCTAATAAATTTAATATAAATAGTAGCTTTATTATATAGGCTATTATTTAACTATTTAATAGCTTTTTATTATTAAATAAACTTATAAAAAAGAAGGTTATAGAGAAAAAAGAGGGTTATTAAGAGAACCTACTAAGGGGAAGGGGGGTTCCTATAATAAGTATATAATAAATTTATAAATTAATATTTAAATAAAATTAGAATCTTATAGTAAAATACTAGTAAAATACTAATAAAATACTATTATAGGTAAAATTTATTAAAGGGTTAATATTATATTAAAATTAAGCTTATATTAGGAATTAAAACTATATTAGAATTAAAGGTATATTAAGGTTAAGGAGTATATTAGAATCTTTAAATCCGCTAGTTTTAGCTTTTATAAGTTAGCTAGTAAATTAGAATCCTATATTTCTATATTTCTATAACTTCTAATAGGTTAATAATAGTTAAGCTAATAAATAGTTAATAAGTAACTAAGTTAAGAATAAATTAAAAAAAAACTTAATTCTAGTAAGGATTAAACCCTTCTTTTTTACTTATATATTAAAGTTTAATAGTATATTAAAGCTTAATAATATATTAATAATATATTAAAATTAAAAGTATATTAGAAATAAATAAATTACTTAATAAATATAAAAAAAGTATAATATAAACTACTACTAAGTTAGCTACCCTACTAAGCTAGCTACTTTTTAGTCTAAATAGTATAATAACCTAAATTATAATACTATAATAAAAAAGATTAATTAAATTTAATTAGAATTAGAATCTATAAATAATTCTATATCTTTCTTATAAGTTTATATATTATACCTAGTTTTACTATAGTTACTATAGTACTATTTACTTAGTCTACTATAGACTAACTCCTTAGTACTACTACTTATTTTACTAGCTAACTACTTCCTCTTTTCCTTCTTATTAATTAACTAACTAGCCTTTTATATACTAAGTACTCCTTTATCCTATAAATATATTCTTTTAGCTAACTAATACTTTAAAAGTACTATATTTACCTTTTAAAGGGTCTTATTCTCCTATATTAATAGGGTTACTATATAAGCTAATAACTAGGTACCCTTTAAGAACTAATTAATAGTAGATAAAATTAATATTAGAGAGCTTTCCTAGTAATAAGTAATCTAATCTTTAATTAAAGTTAATTAAAAAACTACTTATATTAAGTTATATAATATCTAAGAGATTTAAGATATAAGTAGTATTAGGGAGTCTAGTAGTACTATTAGTATCTAAATCTTAATATCTAGTTTAGAAAGTATAGCTTTATAATTAAAAAGTATTAAACCTACTTTTTAGAAACCTCCCTTAATAGTTTCTAGTTTAAAAACCCTATTATATATAGTATAGAAAGTAAGAAAGAACTTTATTTTATTAATATATATAATTTAGGTTTTACTAAACTAGTAGATTTCTATACTATATACTTACTTTAATAGATTAAAATACCTAATATTAAATAGTTAGAGTAGATAAAATAAATAAGAAGGTATATAAAGTATAATAATATTTTTAGATTTATAATATTATTTAAAATCTATAGAATAGTAGCTTCTATACTTATTAAGAATTAATAGCTAATAAATACCTTTTATATATAATATAGTATATTTTTTAAAATATTTAATCTATTCTATAGTAATTTAATTAATTATCTATCTATTTAGGCTTATATTAATTATCTAGTTAGATAGAAGGCTACTATTAGTATACTAACTTATAAAGTATATCTTAGCTTTAATAATTAAGAATAATAGACTATACTACCTATCTTTACTAATAAGCTTAATACTTATTACCTATTACTAGTTTCTAGGCTATATTAATACTACTTACCCTTATTAATCTAAATATATAACTACTATTTTAAGGGAATTAGTATTTATTATAAAGCTTATTTTATTAAAGTTATAAGTATTATAGTTAAAGATCTTATATTTATTATATATATTAGATATAAGGTTAAACTATATATTTATTATATCTAAATCTTTATATAAAGCCCTCCTATAGTTATGTATATAATTAATATATATTTTAAAATATAGTTTTAATATAATAAGTCTTACTATCTAGTTTATTCTAATACTACTACTACTATAGTTATAGAGTAAGGAATTTACTATATCTTTAATATTCTTAAAAATAAGTAAGTATTCTTATAAATCCTAGTTAAGTATATATTAAATAAGTACCTTCTCTTCTATTTTTATTAATCTCTTATAGTTAAGGTAAGTATCTTACTATATAGTTTAACTAACTATTCTATCTTAAATAGTAAAATAAAGGATATAGTATTTCTTTATAGTATATTAAATACTTAGTTTTAGGTTAGATTTAATAGCTTAAATAATAAACTAGATATTACTTTCTTTTATTTTATTTATTATTAGATGTAGTGTAAAAAAATATATTAGAAAGATAGATAGGAGTAGTTAGTAGAAAAGTAGCTAGCTTAGTAGGGTAGCTAACTTAGTAGTAGTTTATATTATTAATACTATAAAATACTTATAAAAATATTTAAAGATTATATAGTTAATATACTCTAGTTATATTAAAAAAACCCCCTCCCTTTAATAAGAAGAAAGGGTTATAAAGAAAGTTTTATACCTTCTTATATATAAGGAGAGAGGAGGTACCTCTTCCCCTTCCTTCCTTTCTTCCTTCCTTCCTTAAGTTTAATAATACTAAATCCTCTACCTTCTTCTTTTAAGTTAACTAGGGATTAGAAGTTAAAGATTAGAATTAAAGATTAGAATTAAGTAAACACTACTTAGGAGGTTAAAACTTAAAATTAGACCTAGTAGGGAGGAGAAGAAAGGGATTCTCTCTTAGCTAGCTGCTAGCCTAAAGTAGAAGACCTACCTTTAAGGATTTAAGAGAGAGATTCTTAGAAGGAAGGAACCTTTAAGGGAAGGAGAAAGCCTCTTAGGTAAGTCTATCTTTAGCCTAGAGATTAATTCCTTTTAATAACTAATTTTAGCCTTTAAAATAGCCTTATAATTACTAGGATTTTATTTAGGTTTAATAATATATACTATTTTAACTATTAGATTAAGAAGAATATTATAATAATAGCTTTAAGTATTAAAAAATAGCCTTAAGGTGAGAAAATCGCCTGGGAGCCCCTGACTGTTATAGTAACCCTCTCGAGTACCCGCTAGAGCACGGTATTGAGTGGGACTCACGGTGGTTTCAATGGCCTGGCTAGCTGTTTCGACTCCAGTCTTGAAAGCAGCTGGACGCGACCCCAAGGCGGTTGAACCACCGTACTTGACTAGGAGGGCGCCAGTTCTTTGCATGATGAGTATAGTGGAAGAATTGAAGTAAGTGAAAAGATTGTTGTATATCTGATTAGATGTGTGACAAAGGAATGGGAGAAGAAATCGATCTGGTTAAGCTCGTCGAAGGAGCATATATAGTGGTATGAAGATGGCCGTCAGTGAGGCCGAAATGCGAAAAGGCGCGCATCATCCGCGGCTTTTCTCCTGGTGCCTCATGATATCGCCTGGCCAGCGCTTACTTAGTACAAGCGCTGGCCGCAGGACCAATGATAAAACAATCTCGCAGCAGATGGAGACTTTAGACACTGGAGGTGGGCGTGAACCTTTTTTTAGCCCACTTATTTCAGGTGTCGCAGTGAGGCTGGACCTATCACTTCTTGTCAAGTAATAATTATAGTTACTGTTGGCTGCCTGATGATACACAAGACAGTGTTGGTTTGAAAAGCTGGTGCGGCACAGCAGCATCTTGACTCAGTGCCTTGTGCGGATGTGACGCTGAGAATAGGATCGCCAACGCGTGAAGACCACCAACAGCTTCAAACATGACACCAACTCACTTCCGCTTCATATCGTTTGCGGTCGCTTGGGGCGACTGGTCCGCTTTTCCGCGCATCCATATGCAAGTGTAAAAATAGAGGGCCTCTTGTACTGGTAGTCTGCTTACGTGGCGTTTCTGCCTTTCCCTGGATGCTTCCTTCCTCTGTGGTGTCCAAGCTAAAACCATCAATCGCAGAGCTTTGCGTTGGGCGTCTTGGTTTGGACACTTGGCCAGCACATTCGAGTTTCTGAGATTATGTCGATCAAAGCGTGACTTATCGGTTGCCATACTGATTGGTGCGCGCATTCGGAGACCAGCTTCAAATTCTGAAAAATCTCTAAAATATGTCCGTGACTTAATTTTATGACCGAACAACCCTGATGGGACCACAAATTGACTCAACCTCTCCTCGCCAGGGGAATGACAATTAATACAGTTATAATATTGAACGTTGATTTCAAGTGCTGCACATAACTAGCTTAGGCTGGGGTGGTATGATTTGTCGGACGTTCTTAACCTCAGACGGCTGTGCACCTCGAGTTACAGAAATGAGAGCATTGACGAAATGGTTATCGTTAGTGAAAATCTCAGAGACAAATGAGCATCACAATCGAGCAAGCAGCAAGACTTGGACTTTTCTCTCTCACGCCCCTCCATTGCTCTCCATTTTTGTTTTCATCTACTTCACCGTGACTCTTCATGCGCTTGGTCTAGTTGCTGGGTCAGAGGACAGTAAAAGAAGATTCATAGCGTTGACACTGCCTGTCGAAGACTTTCATCCAGGTCGAAGTCGAATACCCAGCCATAGTTCTCGTAGAACTCGCCTTTCAAACGTTCAAGGTAATCCCCCTCTGCTGCTGCAACAGCCTCGTATCTGCGAACGTTTTCGCTGCTCCGCCGGATTACATCTTGCGTCCTTGGCCGCCTCGCTTTGTCGAAAGCCCGGAAAGCTCTCTCGAGATCTGAAGGTTTCTCGATTGCACCTAACAGGCCACTCAACATATGTGCATCCTCAATAGCCATTCCGGCGCCGGCACCCATATGAGGTGTAGTAGCATGTGCAGCATCGCCCATGATACAAAGCTTCCCACTGGAGTATGTCTTGTCTTGTGGGTAGTGAAAGACCGCCCAAGTCTCCCCACTGCCGTGCTCCAAAAGCAGCTTTACCAGCCCGGGATGCAGTTCTCTGTTAGCATGAACGAGCTCGCCTTCCTTCGACGGAACTCGCCATTCTCTCTCTTTCCATTCATCCGGTAGGAACCGTGTGGCAAAGATGTTCAGTGCCGAGCCGTGCTCAACCGGGTACGCGACGGCGTGGCCGCTTGGGCAGAGGAAGAGATTACCTGTCCCCGCCAGCTCCTTGCCCATGACTCTCTCGAAGGCCTCCCGGGGTGCCATCGCGCGGTACCCGACGTAGCCCGAGTATTTTGGCACGGCGTCCGGACCATGCAAGAGCTTCCTCGTTTGGCTTTTGATCCCGTCGCAGCCGACAAGTGCCGACGCAGTTGCGGTAGACCCATCCGCAAAAGTCAGAACAACTCCATCTTCTCCGTCGCCATCCTTCTCCGAAACACTCACGAACGTCTTGTTAAAAGACGCCGACCCCTCTGGAAGTAGCCTCACGAGCTCATCTAGCAACTTTGCCCTATGGACACAACACCTCACAGGAAACGACATCCCGTCGATTTCCTGAACCTTGTTCACCATGTTGAACATCTTCGCCGGCGTCCACGTCTCATCCTTGCCTTCCGGCAACCAGCCCCTCCGGTATGTCAGGAATGTGTCGGCCAGCTCCGGCGGCTCATTGGCGGTGACGTGTTTCGAGTACGCGCGGAGCATGGCCGGCGAGAGGCGGTGCATGGCGCGGATGACATTGGGGCCAAAGGTGACTCCCGCGCCGATCTCGCCGAACGATGGCGCCGATTCGTAGATGTGGAAGGGGACGTTGCGGGCGGCTAGGCCGATAGCGAGGGCGACGCCGCCTATCCCGCCGCCGACAATGGCGATTGTGAATGGTTTCTGAGCTGAGGAGACTCTAGCTGTCATTTTAGAGGACGATGACACAGCCGTACAAGGGCACATAAGCAAGAGACATTCGAAGAACGATGTGAGAATACGACTCTCAATTTATAAAGCCGCATCAGCAAGCGTATCAGCGTATCGGCGTATTGACGAACCTGGTGCTGACTGCTGATCTTCCGTAGTAACCTAACGAGGGCATGCATTATCACACGTCGAACCCCGCATGTTCAATCACAGTAGCCGGCGAAATAGCGCCCGGCGCCACTACCGGGTGATAATATTCGGTTACCTAGTTGCTGGTTGCTGACAAGGTGGTGATACCCTTTTCTGCAGCGTGTCAGATGTCTCGGGATCGAGCGCGTCCATGTGTGTAACTAGAACCGGGATCTGAGCTCTTGCATGGTAGCAACCTCCTGCAACATGAAAGTGCTGAGGGATTACAAAGACTTCATGCTTGCTTGCGTACTGGGCCACTGATTGCGTCTGGCTCGTCATTGATGGTCTCTGAGCAAATATGATCCTTATCTTGCCGCCTTGCACAATACTAGGGTGCGCTAAGCTAAACGAGACCTGGTATTACTCAGCGTGAGCCTGCTGTGATCCCATCAGAGTATCGTATAGATGAACGAGGAAGAATTTACAAAGCCGAAGAAGACATGGTGTGAATTGGTGTGTGAAGGTTTTCAAGGACGTCCGAAGTCTACACTCCCCTTCTTCTTTGCATGTAACCTTGGAGGCGTCCATCAATCTCGACCCTGTGTTGATTAAGAAAGTACTTAACTGGAAAAGGTCAGGCTTAGAAGATGACTCTAAACGTAATTGACATTTTTAGTCCTTTTAGACATAGGACGCTTCCCTAGAAGTAAGACGTTCACCATGCTTAAGCTTACGAATGCCAGGCTCTGTACATACACCCAATAGTACATCGCATTTCTCCATAAAGACCGAGAGGTTTGGAACAAAGCTTGGAGGAACATGTACAAAGCATAACAAAGCATAAAGTACACTTGAAAATAACTGATAAGTAGCCACTTCTACTTGCACCTCGAATCACACAGACTCGTCTATACGACCGTAGCTTGGAATCGGAACGAGTCCGGTCTCGCATTGGACCAGCCATCTAGTGGCATGTTAACTTCACGTTCCAAGAGGGTCTGACGGTATCCGTTCATGTTGAATCGCGGGAGAGACAGTGGAGGGCAAAAGGGTGTGAGTAAAATACGGATAGGCAGACTTACACTCCAGTATCTGCTTTCCGTCCTCAGTGAGCACGTAGAGGCCGAAGTTATGGCTTAGAGTAATTGCCGCTGCCCCTTGGCTCGGTACACTGGTAATAACATCCTCGCCGTCTGTGAAACGTGCCGGCAGATCGACGGTGCTGTCCTCGAAGCGACCCGTCTGGCCCTTCACGAAGCTCACAACGGCACTGCCGGAGCTTTTCAGTGTCGCCACCTGCACGACGCTATTGGGGCCCGAGGGCGACGCGGTGAGTCCACTTGCTGCATCCGTCTCGAGACCTGATGCTACTCCCATGAAACCTGCCGCCGGCCAGTCTGGGAGCGATCCATGCCTGATGGAGGTGATTCTGCAGATCAAAGTAATTTCTTGGTTGTATCTTACCTGGAGTCCACGCCAACGGTGTCGCATCATTGAAGAAGTACTCGTCAATGTTCTGGGCGCGATGGTAGTACAAGCGCAGCTGCGTCTGCTCAGCCGTCCACTCGACGGGCGGGTTATCGCTAGAGCCGTTGACATACGCTGCTTGTGTCAAAGTGATGGGCGTGCCGATGTTCGCCGCGACAATTCGAGTCGGGGCCGCGGTCCAGCTCGGGCCATTAACCGAGAATAGATCACCACTCCTCCCCTGGAAGACGACTATCCGGTCGCCTAAGCACCCCTTTGCGCACATGTGTGCCGCCGCCGCCAGCCCAGACATTGGATTCGCGGCGACTGTGACGTCCCAAAGGGGGCCCTTGGACCATGTTGATGAGTCGTCCGCCATGCTCACAAGGTCGCGGAGGTTGTTCTCCGGGTCCAAATAGTAAAGCGCAGCGCTGAATGCCATGTCTTTGCTGACGTCGGCACTCTTAAAACTGGCTGCTAGCGGTGTCGCGTTCATGGCTCCCACCGCACCCGTGGGGAGCTGGGCCTCGATATTCAATTCTGCCCACGCTTTCTTGCTGTCTTCGCCAGCAGCATTGTGGCTGACGTAAAGCGTCCCATTACGTTGGTAGAAGACGGCTTTGCGCTGTATCGCTGTGCTGTCTGTCCAGTTGACCGCGCTGAGTTGTGAGCCCAGTAGCTCTGCCGTTGCTGCCGACGATGTTGACGGCGGTGGCGAGGACGTCTTGCTCTGGCGGCGCATCATGCCACCCACGACAGCCCCGGCAGTGGGCGCCGATGAGTAGCAGCACAACAAACACTGCGGCTGTCCAGAACCATGCCGGCTGAAGTCCGCATATTCAAATGTTCTTCTGCGGTCTACCGGTCTTTGAAACTCAACGTGCTTAGGCTGTGCTTCACGATCGTAAGTATTGTAACAATCGCCGTAGCCTGCGTTATAGTGATTATAACATGAAGGCCCGTATGGCTGATTGCGAGAAAACGCCTCTTTATCCAAAATCGAGACTTCCTTGCCCTCCGAACCCCTAGAGTAGTTGATGGGAACCTTGTGGGTGTCGGGATCAGGACTTGGAATTACCACCTGCGGGGCATCAGAGCCGTTGTTGAAGCTACTGGAGCCATTGGACATTTCGAAATTAAAAATTAATAGTAGTAGTACTGGAGTGAGTGTGACCAGCGCATACTCACTGCACACAAGCAAGGACGAAAAAGAATAAAAATAGAGATGGCAGGGGCAAAACGTGGAAAAGAGAGTCCCTAGTCGGTGTTTAATATCAAATCTCGTCGATCGACCACTTCTTCCACCATAGCATATCCAGTCTGCGCTGACCTCCTGTGGCCGTTGGCTGATGAAACTGGCCGGCTCAGAGCTCTGCTAAGGTAGATCCTTCACAGCGCACGCGACGAGCCAAGCACCCCTACCCCGACCACGTTGTCGCCCCCACGGCCAGGCATCCAGGCTGTCCCTCCATTCATGTCGCACAGAATTCGTTGTAAAGTTTCACAATTTGCACAACCACCCATGAGCCGGCCTCGGATCATAGTCGGACCAAAATTTTAGACGAGGCTGCGATGGGGATAGGTTGGTGAAGCAAGACGACTGACGGCCTTCTAAAACGCGTACGGGTCTCTTCGCTGCCAACGTGCCTCTTCGGGACCGAAATTCGGCACCGAACGCGTCTGCATCGTATGAACGATGTGTCTCTCCCCACACCACGTTGTTATCCGCTCCCCCCCCCTGGCAATTAACCTGGGGTAGTTTCCAGGCAGTCGCCGCGTGATGGAAATATTCCCTACGTGAGCTTTGTTTAAGCCTCGGCCACCCGTCCAGGGCATCTATCCTCCAGCCTCCGATGGGACAATCTCCTAAGGCTTACCTCCTGTAGGATAATATCTTATCTGGTTCCGTTTATATTCCATATACAGCCGTAGCCATACACAGACAATATCTTATAAGACAACATCGCGGCCTTTTATAGGGGCACTTCCCACAAGTCAACACACGAGAAGCAGGTAAGCTAGCCACGAGGGCCCTTTATTGCAAAGGATGTCTTATTATTTTCTGAAGATGTGGCAGTGGTACGGTATTTATGTGCCTGACCAGTTCAAAAGAAGACCAGGAGAGTCAACCCCGATTCCAGCGACCGTACCCAGGTATACAGCCCCTGGCGCCTAAGGTCCATCCTTGGATCGCTTTCCGAGAAGCGATGCATCTATATTCTCCTTACACGCACGCATCTTTGAGCTGAGTCGTATATGTAAGCCATTTTAGTTAAACTGTAAACGGCAAGACCCTAGCTGATGGTACGTAGTGATGGCAATTTCCTATAACTCTGATGGTATTGCGGTATAAACTCTCAGGATTATCTGGTTCAGAACTAAGGCAATTCTTTTGTGCCATAGAGAAAATGCACCAAAACTTATGTCAGACGCATGCGCAGACAGTAAAGGCACTAATTGTCTCTCAATGGGTATGGTCTGCTGAAATTTGAGGGTTCTGTTCAGCACCTTGCCGAGGATGACATGAGCTCCGCAATCCACCTCTGTGTGATGAATATGCTTAAAGCTAGTTTATCAATAGTGTCTCTTCAACCTACGAAATCGTGTACGAACCAAGCCCTATTTACTAAGCCAACGTCACAGGGATTTGGTCGCCGTTGTGTTGGTTGGCAGTTCTTCAATACAATCGCAGGGATTTAAAATTTGAACACGGAAGCAATTATGTGCCCTGGGATTTCTGTCCAACGAGAAGGCGTAAGCATTGCAAGACACCGAAGTGCTTACTTGGAAACTGCTTTCGGTTTTCAGGAAACACGCTGTTGGCCTCTCGTATATTGGACAAAATGTAAGACGCTGACTATCGCGAGCTCGCGAGGCTTGCGTCAAGAAAGGCCATGTAGACACCAGTGCAGGGGAGGACCTATGGATGCCTCCTGTATTTGTCAGAAAAAGAATTACCAGGCCAGGATCGGAAGGCACAATAACCACGATGGAGACGTCATTCTGCCTCGATTTTATGCTGGGCTAATATCTGAGGAATCCTCCTTCGGCATTGCTATGCGCTGTGCCGCCATCTCGAACGGGCACTACCAAGCTGTGGATGGAATCCTGGTCCGGTTAAATTCCCGGCCCACAAGAAGGTACTGGCGTTGCGAATAAATTTAGGGCCCCGGTACTTTTTTACATGCGGACCATAGCGCTCCGGGAGCCAAGACCGTCTCCATCAATAAGCGATCTCCACCTCGCACCCGGGAGCGCCAGGAGAATCATGCCCGTGACCAACCATGCAAGCACTGATGCACGGCTAGCATCTTCTATCTGAGAGAGCAAAACCCGCCAGGAAACCCCTACGCCAATTCAGGACAGCTCCACCAGGGAGAACCATATTTGAGCCGCCTTACCACAGGTCACCGAGTGGTGCACAACCCCTGCAGGTGTCAGTCGGCACACTGCCGAACAAACATGATTTTACCTATAACAGCGATCTGCCAAGGATGTTTTGATTGTCCAACGCTGGATCTAGGACTGGCGGGCCGTTTCGACTTGGTGGTGCAGCAATTACCAACTGACGGTATGGGCCAGGGATACCCAACAGCTACGACGGATGGACGGGATTGATTGGCGGGCAGATGGGATACTCTATTGAGGGCTCCCATATTTCCGGAAGGGGAATGTAAGACATGGAAGATGATCCGCCGCCAAAAGGAACGTGGTGGTGGTGGTATAAGAGATCAGGCCACCCAGCCTCGAGGTCATCTATACCAACTGGTAGACTAGTCCTCCGACAACCACCAGCCTGAGCCACTCTGAACCCAGCCAAGTCAGCCTTACATTGTCGAGAATAAACCATAGAGGACGGAATCAACAATCTAGCCCAGCATGAAGACCTTCACCAGCCTCGTGGTGGCACTGCTCGCCGTCTCACCGGTGGCTGCCCACTACCGATTCAACCAGATCAACAAGAACGGCGTGTTCAAGTACATCCGGGAGAACACCAGCAACAACTCCCCAGTGACTGATCTCGCTTCAAACGATCTGCGATGCAACACTGGTGCGAAGGGTGACGGAACAGAGACAGTCGCCGTCAAGGCAGGCAGCTGTACGTACATGTATCGTCGGAAGGGTTATCACGAAAACGCTAACGTCGGGCAGCTTTCACTTTCGACCTCGACCAGGCAGTCTACCACCAAGGCCCCGTCACAGTCTACATGTCCAAGGCACCAGGAGCCGCCTCAGCATACGCCGGCGACGGCGACTGGTTCAAGATTGCGGAGGAGGGCCCAACCTTCAGCGGCGGCAGCTCGACGTGGCCGATGAGGGCCAGCTACACGTACACCATCCCGACCTGCATCGCCAACGGCGACTACCTGCTCCGCATCGAGCAACTTGGCATCCACAACCCTGGTTCGCCGCCACAGTTCTACATCAGCTGTGCCCAGGTCACCGTCTCGGGCGGCAGCGGCGGTTCCCCTTCGCCGACTACCAAGATCCCCGGCCACGTCAAGGCTACTGACCCTGGTTACACCGCCAACGTGGGTTGAGCCGAAAGAGACAGTGGATGAACTATGTGCTGATTTCTTTCTAGATCTACAACAACTTCAACAGCTACACCATCCCCGGCCCTAAGAAGGTGAGATACTGAGTTCCACATGTTTCTGCCTCACAAGCTTCCTACTAGTATGCTGACGTACGCGACAGATCACCTGCTAGATGCGGACGGAACCTCGGGATGGAATAAGGGTAGCTGCTATGCATGTCGACGGCGGGCTGTCTTGCAGGGATGTAACCTCGGCGGGACGTATGCAGCATGGCCGCCACATGCGCTTCCCCGAAGATCTTGCGGAGTTTCACTTCTATGTCCATAATTATAACACCACAATAGACTGTCTATACCATTCAATATGGCATTTTCGCGCCCCGGGTTGTGCCTCTTCCGGGAGTCTTCCCGTGCTGCCAGACTCCGCCCGGTCGACCAGTTGTTGAGGTCATCCATTAATATTGGGTAGGGGAGCGCTCTCACCTGGCCACAGATTTCGTTTCTGGCAAGCTGTTGTTATCGCACTCCCGACGCTGAAATGACCTAGTTGCAGCACATCGTCGGTGAAGACCCTCATCGGCCACCTGGTGTGGTTACACAGTCACATCTTCCCTAGTCCGCCGGCGGTGCGAAGAATGCCAAGAACGCAGGTGGCCCAAAATGTGTAGCAGGGTGTGGGAAATGCCGTGAGCTCACACTTTAAAGCCGGCCTACCCAGCGACAAGATTGCTCAATGAGTTTGGGCTATCATGCCATTGATAGGCGACATAGGGCACGAATTCCCAATACCTCCATTTCCAGTCGTCTATATGAGGCGGCAAGAAACCATGACTGTCATCACGAAGAGCAGGATTATACCGGCGACCACGCCGACACAAGGACGCCTGGACATTCGCTTCCCACAGCGAGGACTGAAAGGCGTCGCCCAAGATGACGAGTGGTGCGAGCTCGTCGAAGGCGAGCACGTCACCCTCATCCGCTTCCACGACTATGCGCAGGTCTTCGGCATCCCAGGGCTGTACGACCAGCTGTTCGGCGGGCCCGAATCGGAGACGAGGTGCGTCTCGCCGCAGGAAATGGCCGGGCTCTTGGGGGAGCAGCTGCACCTGGTGCTTGAAAACCACCAAGACCAAGAAGAAATGGGACAGAAACGTGAGGGGGACAGCAGCAGCACGCCGAGGCTGCGGGTCTTGGACCTCGGCGCGGGCAATGGTATGATGGGCGAGGAGATCCGATCTCTTGTCCGGGGCTACACCGAGGGCGGTGGCAGCCCCTTAGCGGAGAGGGTCTTGACGAGGATCGTCGGGCTTGACATCCTTGCGGAGGCGAAGGCCGCCACTGAGCGTGACCGGGCCGGGGTTTACGACGCTTACGTGGCCGCTGATATCACGGAGTATGTCAAGGCGACGCCGGGAAATCCTGCCGAAGCAGCCGTCTTTGCGCAGGGCTTCAATGTGCTGACATCGGTCAGCTCGCTGGCTTTCGGGGACGGGAGCGTGCGGGCGTTCAAGGCTGCTGTTTCGCTTGTTGAAGAGGGCGGGCTGTTGGCGTTCAACCTGAAGGAGGATTTCTTTGACACAGCAGGCACCCAATACGATGTGGAGGAGAAGGATGGGGCCTGTTATGGGAACAACTTCTCGGGTCTCATCCGAAATGCTGTTGAGGAGGGTGCTCTGTCGATTGTGGTCAACAGGAGGTATTGCCATCGTTATTCTGTCACAGGTGAGCCGCTGTATTACATTGCCGTCATCGCCGTCAAGAATGCCTCTTTGGGGTAAGAACATGCCGGGTTTTTGTTCGATCATCCCTTCAGTCCTCAAGTTGAATTAGAATTACTTCAGAGCTGGACAATCCATCTCAGCCCCAAAAAGAACCTCCACTCAACACCGGAAACACTGTTCAGTGGTCTTAACATCCGTATGAGCCGGCTGCCAAGCAGTCTCTACAACTTCAATCATGTAGACACCTTCGGATTCCATGTTCCAAAGCATCACTGCCCTTGTCCTGCACCAGCGGCATGTTATCGAGGGACCCTTGTGCCGGTTACACCCCAAGGGTGCTTTTTGTGCCCGATCTGTCTCGCCCAGGTGATGAAGTTCCAGGGCATGTCTGCACTTCCACATGCTCAATGTGTCCAGATCTCATCTGTCTTCACGGAATATCTAGCATTGGAGGACGACCCAGTAAAAAGGGCGTGATTTGATCCGAAATGCCGTCATGTCAAGACTGAAATTTGGCCGAGCCGGCGCCGACATTCATTACTCAGCTTCCGGTCACCGGCAGCTCCAGATCGGATCCGGCAGCAATGCAACGCGGGGATCCACTGCGCGATTGCAACATCCTCCGGCTTTATTCGTCGGTTTTTTATCGCAGATTTTCTGGTGCCCTGTCAACTTTGACCTTTAGCATTCTGCATTGTACCTGCCATGCAGTACCGGTGATATATCAACATGGCAGGAGACTCTAGAGACGAGAGAACACCACTCCTCAATGGCTCGACAAATGGCCATCAGAATGGCGCCATCACCGCCAATGAGCCCAATGGCAACGGAATTAGCAACGGCTCGTTGGGGGAGTATGACGCCGCCGACGCCAAGAAGAAGGGATCCTGGGCCACACGGGTCTTTGGGCCCCCAAACACGATCAAGGTCCTCCTCGCCGGCTTCATCATAACCTTCGCCTTCAGCTTCACCCAGGTGCCAATTTTTTACGTCTTCCATCTCATGGAATGCGACGTCTACTATGAGACGCACCCGCCACACACCGGACCAGGAGACCGATGTTCTGTCAACGAGATCGCAGCCGGAACGGCAACCCAGTTCTCCATCCTCGGCATGAGCACAACCTTCTGTGGGACGGTGAACCTTTTCATCACGGGCTGGTCCATCAAGAAGTGGGGGCCGCGATTTGCTCTCGTCTTGCAGACCTTCATCCCGGCTATTAGGGTAGCCACGCAGGTCATCGGCGTGCTGGCGGGTGGCAACGCAGGCATCACTATCATCCAAACCACGCAGCTGATTACTATTTTCGGAGGCCCAGCCGGTTACATCCTGGTGGTGAACACCATCGCCGGTGAGCTGGTGGAACCGATGCAGCGCACCGCCGTGTTTGGCCAGCTGCAGGCGTGCATCATGCTCGGCCAGGCCATCAGCTACCTCCTGGGCGGCATGGTCGGCGACGTGTTCGGCATAAGGATGCCCTTCCAGGTTGCATTTGTCCTGTTCCTGTGCGCCACGCTTTATTCCCGGACCGTGATACCCTACATAGACCCGGCGTCACTCTCGGACGGGAAGAAGACCAAGGCCAAGGGCATCAAGGGCTTCCTCGCGCCGCTCAAGATCCTCGCCCCACAGCGCATACGTTTCATGGACGGGCATGTCGCTAACCACTTCGGCGTCTTCTTCCTGTGCTGCGGCATCTTCCTGGCCGTGTTGGCGACCAGCTACGGCCCGCTGCTGATCCAGATGTACGCCACGGCGTACTTCGACTTCACCCAGGCCGACAACGGCTGGCTGATGAGTGGCAACGCACTGTGCAGGAGCATTTTTCTGTTCTTCGCCTTCCCCAAGATCATCGATGCGGGGAGGAAGTGGTGGGTTAGGAAGGTTGAGGGCCCTAGGAATGCTCCGCCACCAGCCAAAGACCCGAACGCCTTGTCCCGGATTCCATCGCGGCCAGAGCAGCTGGAGGCCCCGATGTGGTCCGGCAACCAGAACTTGCAGGAGGAGTCCATGCCCGGGCCTGAGACGCGCCTCGAGGAAGACCGGACCGCGAGCCATTTTGATTTATTCTTTCTCCGGTGGAGCTTGCTGCTGGATGGGATTATGACTGGTGCAGCGGCTTTGTGCACTGAGAGATGGCACATATTCCTTGGTAAGTCTTAGGTATCACCGATTCCGATTCTTTAAAGCTCCTCCTGACTGATTCAACTTTACAAAGCCTCATTCCTGCTGCCATTGGGATCTGGTTCAGCGCCCGCTGCGAAAGGTGTCATCACGGAGATGTGCTCGCATGGCGACCGTACCGACGCCCTTAACGCGGTCACACTGGTGGAAAACATTGCGAGGCTGGCGACACAGGGCCTGTTCGGATTCATTTTCTCTGCGCTGGCCGAGAAAGGCAAGGCGTACATGACCTTTCATGTCAACGCTGCCCTTGCCATTGTGGGCATGGCAGTGCTGTACCTGTCGCATTTTCCCCCAACGAACGCCACTATGTTGGAGGATAACGAGCTCGGTGATGAAGACGACTCAGCGGACGATGATGCCCCGAATCTCGCCAGAGTCACTTCTCACGAGACGGATCGATAAAGTAAGGGAACGTGCACTGTAAAAAGAGATCAAGAGCGTTGACGGGTCATTTTTATGATCGGCATGATGAGGGATTGTTTAAATCATCACTAGCGGGCACAACTACTCTTAGAAAGAACAAATATCACAAACAACAATCATACCAACAAATTCAGATCTAACATCTTTCGGAATACTTAAATCTGTGCTCATGTTGAGCTTTCCTTCCACGATACACTGGCGTTATCGGCATAGAACGAGAACGCAACCGTTCGCTCCGAGAATACGGCTCCCTTTGCTGACTATGATCCAGTGGACCCAAGCCTGGATCGCCCTGAAGGAGACACCTCGATTGTATATACAAGGAGTTTCAAAATCTCTTGTTTGAAAAACTGATTCATAACTACATGGTATCTATTCAAAAGAGATTTCTTTCACAATTCAAGGTGCCGGTGCCCCGGGGTTTGCCCCCTGATTGTCTCCGGTTGCCTGACGTCGTCGCGCCAGTGTGATATTCCCTGGAACAACTATACCCATAGCAGCCATCGCGAACTGAAGATTTACCATCGTGCTCCGCCCTCCATCAGCCTGCTGATCCGCCCGACGAGAAAGGGTAGCACTCCCCAACTGACTCTGCCTGTGTGGTCCACCCGACCCGTGACCCGCCGCACAGCCCCGCGAACCACACGCCTGATGCCACGCCCCGCCCTCTGCGCCAGGTTCCGCAGCCCCCCGCCGGGACCCGTCCTGAACACGTTCCTGGCGGCAGTCCGAAAGTCACTGCGTCGTGGCCCGGGCACTGCTGGCTGGTTATCCCCGCCTGCGCCCGTGATGCCGGCGTCGAATCCTTGCCACCCTGACGATGTCCACCGTACGTGCTGGATAGTAGCGTCACTTGCTGGGTTTAGGCCAAGAATCCAGGCACCAGGGTCTTCGCCCGCTGCGATCTGCGCCAGCGTTGATGCGGTAGGGCCTCGCGAGGGGCGGGCCGGGGTCGGGGCCGGGGAGGGCGGCGGTGGCGGTGTAGTGAGGATGTCTCTGATCGAGGTCCTGCCTTCCGTGTTCTGGTCACCTTCTCGTTGGAAAATCCCGATGTTGCCCACGATCATGTGTTCTAGTTCTTCGAAATTTGGTCTTTGGTCTGGGTTATGCACTAGATGGCATCAGGTAGTTTAGCATCATGTGAATATTGAACCTCGCTACGTGGGACGCTAGTGGCTTGTTTGCTGCTTGTTTTCAAATTTGTCCTCATATCAGGATGTGCTAGAAGCCATCCAACGGAATGCGTATGGAACATGATCTCGTGTGACGGCGAGGTATGAGTGAGCGACAAGGAGACAATCACTTACTCATGCACCATACTACAAAGGACCTAAGTGTTACGTGGTAGTCTTCGTTGTTTCCATCAAATAAGTCGTAACCGTACGTATAACCATTAATGGCATCGAAATCGCTCGTTTGCATTGTAAACTCCGTTGGCTTTGGTGGCATCCTGGTACAGCATCGTGTCATGAGCATCCACATAACCTGTTGCGCATGTTAATAGCCTTCTCTGTCCACCGCCACCTCAGCCGTTCTCCACTCGGACAATAAACAGAGACTAACATTTCCCACTGCGTATAGATTATTCTTCCAGTAGTATTTCCCCGCTACGGGCTCATTAGTTGCACTGGGCGGTCCGGCTAGGTAATCCCATTCCTTGGTGAATTGTTCCTATCCAAGACAAGTATTAGATCTTCTGTCGACGTAGAACTGTGTCAGTTTTGTTTGCTCACTGGTGTGTGGTTCTCTACTTTCCCCCATCTTCTGCTACCCAACAGGGTAATCCTATCACCCTTGTCAATAAGGGCCACGAAACCGAAGCAATTCTCTGAGAGGAGAACTTACGTGTCATTGCTCATCCGGTTCAGCTCATTGAGGCGTGTGCCAAGACCGAGATCACTGATCTCGAAGATTGTTAACGACGCTGGAATATGTGCCATCATAAGGTGCCCCGGGGTCGCTCCATACCTTGACAATTGGGACGGTCTCGTGAGTGTGGCTTCCTGGGTCGGATTCGTAGTCGCCGATTAGGACTTTTCATGTGTTAGCTTGACCCTGCGATATGCGGACCATTCTCACTCGAAATACTTACTATTATCGGGGTCTATGTCAAAATGGATCATCGATGAAGCTGTCTCCCCGTACTGCGGAAGATCTTCATCCTGTAATGCAATAGGGTCTCGTTCGGGGTTTAAGCCGCCCGACCACGTTCCGGGGCGAGACATCGCCACACAAGCCCTGAAGACTATCAGCCTGTCTTAGCATGGTAGATGTAGTCAACTCCACCCCCTCGGGGTACCCCCAAAAGAATTCCCGGTCGTTATAACTTACGGCAGTGAAATATCATCCACAGCTCATCATCTCTTAGCTTCAAATTTCGATCGGATAATTTCCTGAGCAAGCTGTCGAGAGACCCATGCTTGAGTAGTTCCATGCCAATGACACAATCAGGCCTATCTGTATTGAGTGCGACCTGATTCCCGGGCACATCTGGATCAGGCACATTGATATACTTGCGTTGGACCATGTGTCTTGCCCCAGCCATGAGCTAATCCAATATATCATTAGCGAAGTGCCTGGGGGTGCTGTGGTGCGACGAAGAGACTGAGAAAATCTCGGCAGAATCTATTGCTCGCCGACCTACCCTCATGTTTCTTGCCTCGCGCGACAGACTTCCCCTCCCAATAGGAGCCTTGATCACCCACTCATCCGCCCTGCCATTTTCATCCACCAAATCCACAAGCATTGCAATACCCCCACCGCCCTGGCCGAGTGTCTTCTTGAAGCGAAAACCAAGTGGCCGCAAAGGCGTCATAACCGGGTTGTCGCCCCTGATTATCTCCCCGTCGGCACGTCGCAGCCTTTGGGGATTTTGTATAGATTGGATAACATGATAGCGCACAAGCCCCGGGCGTCGCTGCCCAAGCCGAAGCATGCGCGGTCGTGAGAGGTCTCGCCCTCGGTCGTCGGGGGTCCATGATCGCCTCTTCGGGACTGTGTACAATTGATAGATTGGACGCCGCCTCCCCTCCTTATTATCATTGAGCCATCTACGCTCCTCGTCCAGACCTCTCCAGAAGGCCGCCCAATAGTCTAGATGCTCTTGTTGCTGTTATCGGCTGGTCAGTATCCGCGACACATTGAACTCTATACCTTCAGCTGCCACTCATGCAGGAGAGGGCACTCACTTCAAGCCTGATATGCGCAGGCGATCCAGGAACTATTCCAACAAGCGGCGCTCCATCAAGTCTGTTTAGTCGGCCGAAGGCACTTTGAATATCGCGGCTCATGATGTAAATAATGTATCCAGGGCATTTGACCCCCGGATGTGTGATATCAGTCTTCGTCTGTAAAGCCTATGGGGAATCTCCAGGAGATGTCGGTCCCACACAAAGTCGGAATTGGCCTTTGTCCAGTCGCCTTTGCTCCAGTGTCTAGCTGTCACAAACAAGAAGATAATTGATGACCGAGCCGTGTGTACATGCGGTCAATGGTTGTGGTCCGTTTCCGGAGCCGTTCTCTGCATGGAAGAAGAGAAGGCACAGCACTTGCTTGATTTCAAGGAGATGTGACCCAAGGAAGCTGGTTGCCACCTGTTCAGAGCTCATGTGTGGATATTTCTGTAAATCACAGCGACATTTGCTGTGGGTCGAGGAGCGCGGATAACCACGGCGGCAGCCGAATTCAGTGATGTAGTCACAAGGACATTGTCCATTCTTGGTCATTCGACGCCTTCGCATGCCCAAAGCGGGATGATGGTGAAGACAATGCATTGTGAGCTTCGTAGCTTCACATTGTCTTTTGTAACTACAGGGCAAGAAGCATCACAATAGGTACCATTGCATCCTCATATCCCTGCTTCAGACCTCATAGGACAAGGCAAAAGGTCTTTATGTACTGCAACAATAGAATTGTATAAATAAGACCATGTTTCACCCCCATAACGTCTTGATACACCACACCAACCCCATCAGGGACCGTATTTCGTCAACATTCGAACTCAGTCACCATTGAAGCGTTCAACAATGGGCTTCTTCCAGAGATTTACTTCCAAGAAGAAGCGGGCCGTAGCACGACCTATCCCCCGCCAGGCCGCACCGGAGCCTCATGGTGAGCACGAGTTCAGGCGCTTCATGGACCCTTCTTTTGATGCCAACAACGTAGACGAAG
Source organism: Diaporthe longicolla (assembly GCA_000800745.1). Classification (NCBI taxonomy): domain Eukaryota; kingdom Fungi; phylum Ascomycota; class Sordariomycetes; order Diaporthales; family Diaporthaceae; genus Diaporthe; species Diaporthe longicolla. Next base: position 175,682 of record JUJX01000010.1, on the reverse strand, counting down.
TGCGTGCGATGACTGACATACTTAGACAGGAGAGCTACGCTGCTGAAATTGGAGCCAAAGCTTGCAGGACCCCAGTCGCAAGACGGCCACGTCGTTACTTCGGTCTCAAAGAGCAGCGTGAGCCTTTCAAGCTGGATTGGACACCGCCTCCTCGCTCCCCACTTCAGGTTGCGTCAGATAGGCCGCGTGAATAGGTCGCTCTGCGGCTGCGAAGGTAGGGAAACCCCCCTTTTTGTGAACGAGCTAATTGAAACAGGGATCTTGAAGGCAATAGTCCAAGTAGGGTGGTAAAAGGTAGGGGAGCCCATTTTGTGGAACAGCTAACTTGACACAGGTAACATCTAGGCGGCATACATGGCCTCTCATGGCTCACTAACCTCTTCTAGCGCTGAAGTCTATTATTTTACTCGCAGCTCATTCAATCAATCAGAATTCTTCACAGATAATCAAGGCTCCTAAAGATCTTCAAATGGATTTTGAAACCCATATGTGAACGCTCCATCGTCTTAGTCCGGGGCTTGTTCTCTGCTTCTTGGTTGAATCTCACCGTATGCGATCGGACTTGTGTTATTGTGCTGCTACAACTGGGTACTAACTACACGCAGTAAACATAATCTCCAGCTGAAAACCCAGATCATTCTGTCGTAAAAACACCAATGTCTGTGTCAAGCCAATATCCAAGATCATCCGTCACCTTACTACCTAGGTAATGCTCTAGCGCCGATCTACCCACGTTGGATCGTCGACCGTTGTTGTACCTTAGTGCTCTGTCTGCTCCCCCACCGGCTTGGCAGGGCAAGTACCTTTTACTCTATATTAAATTTCCTCCTGACTCAGCTTAATCTCCAAAATTCAGATACTTAGAGTACAAAGCCCCTTCTAACCCCTTCTAGCACCCCTTCTAGCACCCCTTCTAGCACCCCTTCTAGCCTATGTATTCAGTTACAGACTGAATATTCAGTTGCTAACTAAATATATGCTTTCAGGCTAGAGAAGGGTGGAAGGCTATATTCAGTTGGTAACTGAATATTTAGTCTGTAACTGAATACATGGGCTAGAAGGGGTGCTAGAAGGGGTGCTAGAAGGGGTGCTAGAAGGGGTTAGAAGGGGCTTTATACTCTAAGTATCTGAATTTTAGAGAAATTTGGAGAATCCTTGTTAGGTATATAATTTTGTATGGGTGCCCTATACTAGAACCTTGTACTGGGTAGGTCACTGAAAAGAGGTGGGTAGGTGGACGTAAAAAGTGCGTAGGTGGACGTTAGCTGCAAACGCCCCTGACGCCTCGGCTGTTGGTTCGGTTGGGTTGCAAATACCACCCCGCCCAACATTAGTCATTTCTAACAAATTTAACGCGCTCCTGGAGGAGTCAAAGGCACGCCATCGCTCGCACTGGACCCACCTGTTTATCAAGAATTTTGTTTACGTGCATATCGCGCTGGAATACCATAGCCAGCCCTACGGTAGTGCACGTCTGACAGGTCTGATGCTTCTTTCGACCGGGAGCAGCGAGGCTAATTCCACGGCCTTGGTGGGGCTGTGGAGCGGCCCCAGGATTATGCTTGATTGGTGAGTATTTTTTGGCTTGTCTGGCTCGATAACGATGTGGCATTCTCTCCACCACGGTAAGGAGGCTTTGCTCTTAATCCGTATACGTCCCGAAGGCGTACGGTCCCTTCACACAGTGGTAAACGCTCAAAGACCCACCGTTAAAAAAACACGATGTCGATAACAGTGCAGAATTCCACCACGGTAAACGAGAATGCATAATTGCTCCGCCTCCCGATGCGGTCTAGTGTCCGCGACGTTGCGGCACAGCAGCCACAGCAAGGTGGTAGCAAAGCAAAATAAGTGATCACTTTGCACGGGGTAAGGAGAAGAGGATCAGGCCTCCTTTAGCATCTGACGTTCCTGATGACCACGATTTTCTCATGCCCGTGACCTCTCATCTCCATCTGTTCTGAAGTCTGAACGTTTCCACAGATCGAAGCTATAAGCCCGAGGGCCGGTGATCGACCGTTATGTCCCCTCCAGCCCAGTCGGAGACGAGCCCCGAGCAGACGGCGATGGCTGTGCGGGAACAGCGCGAATCGTCGCAAAGTTACGACTATGAAGTCACGGAGCCGCCTATGCACCTGCTCGGACGGCATAGAAACGCCTCCGTCATTTCAGGAGCCGACACAGCAGCTTCAAGCGCACCTCCGCCAGCGCCTGCCGTAGCTGAAAGTTGCCGACAGGGGAAGAAAGAACCCGCGAATGGATTGGAAAAGCATCGCGAGCAGCTGGTAAGACTGTTTTGGGTTTATGATCTGCCTCTGAAAGAAGTCCAGGCGATCATGAAAAGGCAACACGGCTTAGATATCAGGTGAGCATTACACCCCTGCTTACATCGAGGGTCCCTTAAACACGCTGACCGATATGGAACAATCGCAGCGCAAAGGTCTACAATTCTCAGTTCCGAAAATGGGGCATCCGTAAGAATCTGAAGCGGCGCGAGGCCCTGCAGCTAGCCATAGGACAGTCGGAAGACTCCTCATCCATATTCTGGCCAGACAACAGAGATTTGGAATACGCCGCCCGTATCGATCGTCATCTGAGAAACGTCAAATGTCGACCTGGATCGACACTACCGTACGCCCGAACTGGTGCGACAGCCAGCGTTGTGAACCCGCCACGGAGGCTTCGCGGACCGGACACGCTCGAAAAAGTCGAAGCAGCCAGCTACTATCTCCAGATGTATATCACGGCGAACCATGGGCCAGAAACATGGTTTAGACACTGTCCTTGTTATGGAGAGCAAGGGACTTTCAGCTCGCTTTTTGTTCGAGGTCTGGATCGCCTATCCCGGAACGAGAAGCCACGCGAGGCTTTCAAAGATATAAACCTGGCATTTGACCAACTGCAGCAGACTATTTCAGGGGCCCATCCGTTGGATTACTTGCGGTTAATCGACACAATTGCTGCTTTTAGCCAGTATCCGAGCTCTGAAATCTGCTCAACCGTCTGTCGTTTGCTTTCGGACCACGTACGAAGCTTATCAATTATCGTCCATGGACCCAATCACCCTATGAATCATGTTTGGGGTGAGGCAATGTGTGTTTCATCAGGCGAAACATCGGAATCTTTCATTATTGGAGTATGCAAATCACTACTTCGACAATGTATGGCGAGAAGGGATAGATGCCCCTTAGAGGCTTTCGACATTGCCAAGTGTGTTCCCAGCGAAGAAAGAGGCCGAGATGAAGCCTCTCTACGTAGGAGACTCGAAAAGACAACTTCAGATTTAGACCTTTCGAAGGAGCAAGAGACGAGGCTCGCACTGGCTGAGCTCTTGATCAGTCAAAATCGGTTGGCGGAGGGTTATCATTTCTACCGAGTGGCGATGGCATTCCAAGATGACGACCCAGTGCATCGTGCAAGCAAGAAGTTCTGGGCATCCGAGCTGCAATGGAGGTCGGGAAGTACCTGGGGGTCCATTGATACCTTGAAGGCAGCACTGGCGTGTATCGAAGTCGAGCCCGAGGATGCGGAGAGTAATGGAGCCGCAGAGAAGTTGAAACAAGAGATAGAGAGCGTTTTGAGCCGAAGGCTCAGTCTGCTTGCGATGAAGGAAAAGGCCAAGCATGTCCGGGCCGGCCACAAATGTTCGGCAACATTGTTTTAGATGCTTGAAACGAACAAGTTAAATAATCAGAAGTCGAGGGTCGTGATTCTGAAACTGTTTGTGGCCCACACCTTGGCACTATCTTACTGTTCACTTGAATTACCGCAGTCTAATTCCGTCCAGCCGCCGTTACAGAAAATTAAAGACACAGCTGCATTTACTGCTGTCCCGGTGGGGGTTAGCGCAACACAAGGGCGGGTCCCTTAGCTTGCTCGTGTCTCAGAGGCGACACAGATTCCGTTGTGGCAATGAGACCGTCAATTAGGAGGACGGAAATTTACGCACCCAATCTCGCAAGCTGCGCAGCCTACTTAGGTATTGTGACTTGGCATGCCGCCCCATGTGTTACTTACGTCCTGTCCCTTGCCAGTCGTGTTTTGAATTTCATGTAGTTCGAACTCAGTTTCATGGGAATGAGAAGTGAAGCGCTGGAATGAGATCGCGCCAGATTCGAGCAAATTGAACAGTGGCAGAAACCGATCACGTTGTTGCAGGGCGCTCGCATGTTATCCCGCATACGTTAAGTTTAACCAACGCCTTTTTCCTCACCTTTCCCCAGTCTGAGCCCTTTCCCATGACAAACTTGACTTTGCAACACCGTATCAACCAAGTCTATCACCATGGTTGGTACCCGGACTTACCTCGCCTTTACGCTCCTTTGTCTGGTTTACTTTATCGCGCAATTACAATTTGTCAAATACGACTCATTTCCTACTGTCAAGGTCGGTTTAACTGGCAGCTTGCAACTACCTTCAATTGAATGGGGAGGTGAATCTGGATCGAATGACAATTCTGATGCTTCGTTGTCTTTACACAAATGGCTGATGAAACGGGGGTTGATGCCAGGCAAGGCAATACCAATCGTGACCATTGCAGACGCGTCGTATCTTCATATTTTGCATGCAACGCAGCATCGCCTGGCAAAGTGGGGATATGACCGTAACCTCGTCGTGCTGTGCCTAGACGAAGTTTGCGCCAAAGATTCTGAGCTACTGAATCCATTCCCGGGATATCTGCTGGGAGATGACGCTGCTATGCATGCCGTGGCATTTTATAAGGTACGCCTCTTCACAGATCCTGGGTTAGTTCTGAGATAAATAGCCTAGCTGATACTGCGAGCACGTTAGTTCATGGCCAACCTCAATCTTTCTGAGAACGGATTCGCCTTTGTCTTCCTTGACGCCGACGTTTTCTTCACTGGCTCACGCGATCCATTCGGCGTGATGCTTCCGTTGTCCAACAAGACATGGGATCTCCAGTTCCAGTCCGACGGTGGGTCAGGCGACCTCAATATTGGGTGGTACTTTGCACGGCCGACGCCAGCTACGCGGAACTTCTTTCGAATGAGCTTCGCACATTGGATACATACCAAGACGGACGAGTGGGATCAGCTAGTAATGAACAAAATTAGAGATGGAATTCTGGCCAAGGAAGCCGCTCTGGCCGCGGAGATCAGCGCCGGGTCGAATGATACAAGTGGTCCAAGTACAACACCGCTTCGTATCCACATGGTCGAGTTGAAGCATTTCAGGAATTTTATGCTGGAACTGTGGAGCCCAGAGCTCTTCGGAAACCAGACTGCCACCAACGATTACGTATCTACCGCAGCCGCGATTCACTACACATGCGTCCAGCACGACCTCAAGGAATATTTCGGGCTAAACTACGGCGGTTTCGGCGACCTCCACGGATACTACAGCAAGCCACAGCCGCTGCTACGTCCTGTTGGGATCAGCGGCACATCGGACGTGGTGCACAAGCAGGTCGCGTTCGCGCTGGCGCTGGGGAAGAATACTAACCGCACCGTGGCCTGGCCTGACACCGTCAACGTGTTCCAGAGCTGGGAAGACGGGACGTACCACTTCCAGCCGCACTTTCCCAGTGTCAAGGCCGTTAGCTGGCCGTCAGCCAAGGGCGCGGGCTATGCCGTGGTCGAAGGGCAGTATCTCCAAAACCGTGTGCGCGAGGGGCTGAACTCACCAACGGAGGAGATTCACTGGAGTCTGAAGGAATATATTGGCCAGGCGGACAGCGCCCCGGGTAGCAATCGGTTGTATTCTTTACGCAAGAAATTGGTCGCCAGGGAGGGTTTCTCCGTCGTTAACCTGGACTTCACCAACGTAGGGGCAGAATGGAGCCCATTGATGGATCTCAGCGTAGGAGATAAGCCGGGATATGACGAGTTGGTACGGGAAGCTGAGGCAAAGTTCCACACGGTCTTCAGAGATTCGGGCATGGAGGAATTTTCTTTATCGCCATTAGCAGAGTTAGGTTTGTGCCGTTGGGTGAATGGTGGAGATGGATGTTTATTGAACTGTTAGTTGAGGTTTGTTTTCAAATTGAACGAGTCATTTGCTTGATATTTTAGATCATATATTTTACTAGCCTAAGACAGCCACACTCTAATAGAATGTGGGATATGATTGCGGAGTTCGTGAACTCAGCTTGCTTGCCTTCTATTTTCGTGATTCATCGTAAGTTGTTCCGCAACTGAATCGCAGGTTTTCCTAGGGAAGCTGTCCCATAGGAGATTATCCCACAGCAGGTTGACCGCATATAGTGAGCATTGCCCAGGTGGTCCACCGCAGATGCAGCACATACCCGAGCTGAGCTCGTTGTGCAGATTTCCCCTGAAGAATACCAACAATGCACCACCTTCACGCGCCAGGAAACCAAGCCCAGTTCCGTAGATCAAGGGCCACCGAGCCGAATAGAACTTCGGCAGACGCAAACCGCGCAAGGCTTTCAAAGTTGCCGCGTCTCCTAAACTCAGAGATGCTGCCGATTCGATGAATACTACGGCTTACAATGGCAGTTCGACCTAAGCTCTAAGCTTGAGATATGGGTATGCCAGAGACGCCACCCCAAGTCCACGCATGACTGCAGCTCAGGCAGCTGCTTTCAAAAATTGTCGACCGGCGAGGTTCCGCATCATTAAAATTACAAGAAAATTGCCCTATTGGCTAAAGAATGGCCATACTGGCCTCCTGTGCTAGCCTGAAGTGCGTGCCCTTCAGCGTGCCCTTCAGCTGAAGCGAAGTACGAACTTCTTCAATTTGCATTATCTAACGTTGTCTCAGGTATTCTTAGGCTAGATCTCAAATGAAGCTTGTCTGTGACATACGAGTTGCCCGTCTTCTACGCGAAAACCTAAACTTTAATACAAACTCCCTTTACTAATAAAAAAGAAAGAGTTTATATAAGTTAACATCCTGTTTAGGACAGCACTTCCTAATTTAAGCTTAGAAACAGCTCTAATTTTATATCTAGGCTAGGCTATCTACCTTAAGCTACTTATTAAAAGATAACCTAACTCTTTACTCTATAAGGCTTTTAATATCTAAGGTTATACAGGGGGGGGAGGTCCTGAGTATAGGCCTCTCTAGAGAAAATATTACCTATAATAATAAGGTTTTTTAATATAGTATAGTTAGTCAGGTAGCACTAGCGGGATTCAAACCAACACACACCCTTCGTATTACCAGCGCAAAGGGTACCAAGCACAAGGCCAACTGCGCCACGGTGCCCCTTTGCTAATGTCTAGTCATAAACATGATCTTTAGGCTTTTCTTTGTACTGTTGTCATGTGACAATACCCATTGTACTCATTTTGAGCGTAAAAATGTGTCAAAATAGCACTACAAGCTTTATTGAATACACAGAGGTCTGTGCTTCTTTGTTCGTGACGATTTATATCCAATCCCTCACCCGAGTACAAAAGCTGCCCACTTCCAAGGTTATGAACTTAGCAGACCGATCGAACACAATCCGTATCCAACACCAAATACCGACATAAACACCTATCAGTAACTTGAAAGCTGGACTTGAAACCGATTGATCCCACCAAACATCTTCAAGCCAGTAGGTTTCATTCTTCAACATGTCCAGCCCGATCCCTGTCGTCAACCCCGTCATCGAGGACATGTTCACGGAGGCAGGGATCATCATTCATCAATTCGTCGAGCAATGGGAACCAGATTTTCTTGAAATGCCCGAGCTCGATGACCCTGACTTTTATTCCAAGTTGGGGGCTGCTGGTGAGGATGAGGATGCTGCGAGAGAAGTGTACGAGCATCATAACTTTATGAAGGACAAAGATATGGGTAACGTGCCAGAAGTTGCTGGTCTCCTTGAGATGACCAGGCGCAAGCAGGCTGAGCGAATGGTTGACCCAGCTGACCATTTTGACCATGCGGTGGCTTACGCAGTGATCCAGAAAGTATCAGAAGGTATTGAAAAGCACATTAGAGACTGCACCCTGGCGGGTCTCGTAGAACTCGTCTATAAGATTCTGTACAGTGTCGGCGTACCAAGGCCAGAGGGAACGATGAGCCTTGACTCGCTCATCAGCGCAGCCGAATCGAAGCTGGTCAATGTCAGGAGCCAGCTCGTCTACTGGCTTAGAGAGTGTGACGGGCTCGAAAAAGGTCAAAGGCGTCGTCGGCTGGAAGAGAGTGAGAAGTGGGACACTCTTTCCGCCTACGTCATCATTGTCAGCTTCATGAGCCTGCTTCATAGCCGGCTTAACGAATCAAGGTCTTGGAGAGGTACCGACGACTTGAAGAGTCTGGGCCGCTTCGGTTATCGCATCATTTGCAAGTCAATGCAGCTAGACGAGGACCCTGTGCTCCCGCCCCTGTGGCGCATTTTGCTGATGAGGACTGTCTTAACCTGGCTCGACACCTCAAAAGACGAATTCCTCGTGGAGCTCCTCAAGGAGCCAGCGCTGGAACAAATGCAAATATGTGTCTGGCGAGATCGATTCAACGAGTTCTTCCAATGCGACCCGGGCGTTTTCGACGGGGAGCTCGATTTCGATTACACCGATCAGGTCAATCAAATCAGATTTTGGGCCGAGTTCGTGGAGTTCCGCCACACAACTGGTTTGGTTGGTATGCATGTGGAGGAGTAATCGAACAAACCTGTGTCAGACCTCCCAGGGTTTGTGCAGTATATTGATAGGCAGTGTTATCAAGTGGCGCATTGGGAATATATTTGGTAATATGAAATTTGACTCTGTTGGTTCACACCTCTCCTACCTAGGTAGCTAGAGACTTAAATGTGCTCTCTATTACAAGTCTCTGGTATGAACTCGATCACTCGCTGTCCCCGCCCGTCTATGCTAATCCGAAAGGTTGTTTTCATTTGCTGTAATGAAGACATGTCCTGTGAAAGTACCATTCCCATGAGTTCTGTGACATCAATATCACGAAATCACAACCATTACCATTTGTCAGCCTGCGCTCCTGTAGACACCGTAAAAAGATTCATCACACTCGGGTCTCGATTACTCAAACCACCATCGTACGGAAAAGGTCTCCTGACCTATAAGAAAAGAGCATCGGCGGGTGACAACTGTGGCAATATTTGCTGTGCTAGTGCTGACTCGCGAGAATAATAATGTCAGACTCCTGAGCGGCGAGTAACCAGGCAGCCAGGAACGCTCAAAGCGTCCGCTCAAAGTTGCGAACTAGATCCTCCAGCCGATGCAGGTCCCGTGCATGGCGTTCCAAAGTGAGGTTCCCACAGAGTTCCAGCCGACTCCGGCTGTTCTGATGGATGTCGACTGGAAAACATGGCGGGTTATTGGAGCGGTGATTGGGGCTGGCACTGGAGCTCGCACAGGATCCACCGCATCTCCGCTGCGGGCTTTTCCTATCCTTACTGACTTTGCTTTGTCTGAGGGGAGGGCCAGGCCAATTTGCAGACCGGGCAATATGTGGGCACGTAAGCAGCTGCTGTCTCAGTAGGATTGTGTTTTCCCATGACCGAGCGCGCCTTCGCGCAGTGTAACTGCACTCATATGACTTGCGCCATTGAGCACCATGTCTTTCCGATACACTTCTTGCTGCCCGCCTGCTCGGACCGACGCCTCGGAACAGATCTCGATATCCTGTAGCCTAACCAACAGGCCCAATCGCAGGGGAGCCGAGGAGGAGTTCGCCAGTGTGCTGGTTCTTACACACCCCAATGCATATGCATCATGCGCGTAAGCTTACCCATCCGAATCTGGCCCCGCCGTGGCATCGCCCATGGGTGGGCCGGGTCGATCTCTCCTCACCTCGGGCCCCACGTGCGGTCACTTCTCACCGGTGAACAGGCACAGACCTTGATTACGTTGCACACCTGGACGGTAGAAGGGAGAGGGAGAAACTGGGCGACCTTTCCTTTTCCATCCACCCGGTGTCTGACAACTCTGGGCCACAACAGTCGCGGTCTCCGAGGCTTGGCTGCAGGATTACCAATAGCAGTGCCGTTTACACCGCCCGTTAAGACTGGGGACCATGCATTCAAGCTTTGAGTATGCAGCCCGGAAGGGTTGTGGGAGCCAGAGCGGCCAGCTTACGGCATCCACCATATAGTCTGGGCCCCTCGCTTCGTACGAAGAGGGCTGGGAGTCAACTTCGCCACACCCGTGGATCAAGAGACCCGGCTAGCCATTCTGGTGTGAACTGGGACTTTTCGTCCGGTGCGTACCCGTTTCCCGTTCTTTTTGGGACGAGCCATCAGCCCTATCGCGAAAATGATCAAGGAAGGAGGTGTAAGATGCCATCTTACTATCGACGGCTTCAACGTCTCTGCTGAGAAGTCTAACGCTTCCGAAGCCACGATCCTCGCGCCTCTCGGCTGTCGCCGCCTAGACACCCGGGCACACACACGTGCTCTACTGGGCCGCTTGTTGCACCACAGAGGGCCCAGAAATTGTGATAAAACCCCAAGGCAGGGGAGTGGTTGACCTGCATGATAAGAAAAATCCCAGTCGCCTCAGACTCCCCTACGTCTTGCATAGATTCTTTGTCATCTGGCATAACCGAAAAGCCCATTGACGCAGCCAAGAATGTCAACTAATACACGTCCACAATTTAAGTTCTTTCTATACTCGGACCCAGAGGAGGCAAAGAAGCCGGACAACAAAAGACAAGTCCGGATCCACGTTGCCCGCAATTCTCATGCAAAGACCAGAAACGCCCGGACCAAGACGACAAGAACATGCCAAGCACAGGGGGAAGATCAATGCCTGCAGGAGCAAGCTCATGGGAGCAGGTCTGGTGGACAGATCGTTCGCCGAACTTGGTCCCTTTTACCGCCCATCTCCTCCGGGCCGCGGTCCTCACCGTTTCCTCCAGGAGTAATGGTCTTCGACTCGACCCTCCCGACTCCATCTCATTCGAGTATACTGGCCTGGGTGCCGTATACAGGGCCGGCGCGAGGTCTCCTCCAGGCGCTATCGCCAGAGGAGCAATTTCTATTAGATCACTGTAAGTGGTGCTCGTCTTGCATCCCATGCGCTACGGACCATGGACGGGAAGACTGATCAATCCCTTTGATCAGACGTGACAGTCCAGGTTTCCCAATGGCGGAGCAAATACGAATCTTTCCACCGTTCCCTGGACCTGCCTCAATTCCGCTATGGCATGGTCACGCAGCTGGTGATGTTCTGTCTCACGGACCCTGGACTCATCCAGGCCATTCTACTAGTCTCAAGTCAGGTCTTTGCAAATCTGCATTACAGCTCCGGTGACAAGATACAGGGCAAGAGACTCGAGCAGATGTCTTTCCAATACAGGGGCCGGCTGCTCCGGGATATGGCAGAGAACATGCCACAGGATCCCAGACATGTTACCGACTCGATCATCACAAAGGGCCTGTTCCTTACCTTCAACGAGGTTCGTACTAAAATCCCCGAGCCTGATGCATAAGGAAGGGACAGCCGCTAACCCCTGATGGGAACAAAAGTATCTGGCAGGTAACATCACAGACGCGGTGCGACACCTTGAAGCATGTATTTACATGGTCGAGATGAAAGGAGGCATTGGGACTCTAGGTCTGAACGGCTTCTTGGCCACGCTTCTCACGTGGTCTAAGGAGGAGATATACGCTGCGAGGGATGACACTTCTTTCACAACAGCTTGACCACGAGAACACCAACGGTACTGATGGAGGTGCTGGACATCTTGAAAAGCATAGCGCGGGATGGGCACAATTTCTACATCGATGGAGCTGGCTTTTACCAACTCATGGTCTGGGGATGAATAAAGACCGTGTTGTATTTTAGTAGCGACTTTTCTGTTCGCACGACAGGGCCAGGGAGTATACCATAGTGATGTTGGCTTTAGGAATACAAGCAACTCGAGCCGTTCAAGAATGCGTGCAACGGGACAGACATGAGCACCACGCCACACGCACTGACGCTCTTACTCTGTATTCATCTCTGCATTGGTCAAAGCTGCCTTGGACGTACGTTGCAAGTCTTGTTGCGGAATATGAGCGAATATATTGTCTTTGATCTTATACAGTCTAAGCTATGATTCTGATATCATGCACGCTTTTTATGAAATATTCTCTGGTCTGTGCAACGCTTATTGTTCAAGACACAAACACTGCTCTCATAGAACGAAAGAACTTCTCACCGAAAGCTCAATCTCTCGGTCACATTTGATCTGGCCTTGCTGATAGCCACAGCCGACACTTGGCTATACAGGCCGCACCAAACATGCCTAGTTCCCAAGGCCCAACAAGACCAGATTCGCCACGTTGAGCACAGTAATTACGATCCACAACAAGACGGCAAAGACCTTGGTATACCACGAATTGGCCATATTAACGCTGTCCGCTGCACTTGACTCCGCAGCGGCGCCATCCACAAGCCCCTGGGTCTGTTCATCACGGGCACCCGTGTTCAAGCGCACCCTATCACCGCTTACCCTCATGTGCTTCTTAGAACACGTAAAGTAGATAAGCGGCGCGGTGACGAAGGGGAGGACAACACTCAGGACGACCTGGGACCCATTCAGAGCATCGTTAAGCCCAGACCGCCCCACGGCGCCGGCGATGACGACGCTGGGAATGATGCTGATGCCGCGCGTGACGAGGCGCCGCAACCAGGGCCTCAGCTTCCAGTGCAGCGCGCCCTCGCAGACCATCTGGCCGGTGATGGTGCAGACCACGCCAGCAGAAACGCCAGATAGCAAAAGCGCAAGGGCAAAAACCGTTCCTGCCCCGGGGGAGATGGAGGTGGAGAGGAGGCGGTGGATGCTGAAAATGTCTGCCTCGGGGGCGTCGGGGTTGTTGTAGAGGGAGATGCCTGCGACGATCAAGATGGCTGAGTTAACGAAGAGCGCGAACGTGAAAAGAGCGAGGGCGAGCTCCAGCGCGGAGATTCTGTAGGAATACTTGATGGCGTCCAAGGACGGGGTGTACTGGTCTTTTGGTTCATCACCGTCGTCGCTTGTGTTGGTCTCCTCGGGCAGCAGGCCGTGCTTGGCGTCATAATCTCGGAGTCTGGGCTGGACGATACCTGAGCCAAGATAGAGGCTGTGAGGCATGACTGTCGCTCCAAGGATGCCACATGCTTGATAGAGTCTGCTCGCAGTTAGAAAATAGCACCTGTCACTTCCCAGCCATGGGGGAAACCCACCCCTGTTGTTCGACAATGGCGCGAGACGGTAGGTAGCCCCTGAAGACGGCCCCAACACTGGTTCCGTGCACGAGGGAAAGCTGGATGCAAAAGCAGATGACAACGCCTAGGACGAGGGCGACGATGAAGAACTCAAATATCCTGAGGGCTTTCATGGACTTTCCGGGCTGATAGAATAGAAGGATGAGCATCACGTCGCAAATGGAAATGGCGCATCCAGCGACGAGAGGGATGGCAGGGATGAGAAGGTTCAAGCCTATGGCGAATCCAATCACCTACGAATCGGTTAGAACATCCCCGGCCTCAGGCGATGAGTGAAGTGAGATGTAGTTGACGGATTGAACTTGCCTCGGCAATGTCAGTAGCAATGATGGCGACTTCTGCGAAAAAATAGAGGATGTAGTTGATCCAGCGCGGCAGGAATGCTCGGCATGCCTCGGCCAAGTTGAGTCCGGAGACCGTGCCCAGTTTGATGCAAAGGATCTGGAGAAAGATGGCGAATATATTGGCTAGAAGAACGATGAAGAGGAGTCTGAACTGGTAAGTAGCTCCGGCAGCTACGCCGGTAGAATAGTTTCCAGGATCAACTGCACAGCATGGTCGTCAGCCCTCATTGCTCGTTCCGGGGATTCATTCAACCGTCTCAAAGGTCGGGGGTATTGCCATACTGTACGCGACTGCAACCATAAAGCCCGGGCCGACAAACGAGAAAAACTTCAAGAGGCCATTCTTGATGGTCTGCTTCCAGGACTTGCTGCCGCTGCCACGGCCAGGCCCGGGGGGCTCGTTGGGCGAGGCAGATGCAGATGCAGGAGATGAGCCGATTGGGAAGTGGTTTGAGCTGAGACGCCCAAGCCATCTTCCCACGGGCTGGCTGATGGAAATAAATCCACCAGCCAGCCCCTTCCCGCCAGTCCTCTCCCTCGCCTCATCAGGAGCTGGTTCTGCATTATTTTCTCGATTTTGAGGGTCGTCGCCGAGCCCAACACCGTGGCCGCTGTCCCTCTGTTCTCGGGTGTTGACGATGCCGTTGAGATCCCGGTTGGTGGTCAATGCAGGGGACAAGGGATTGGGGCTCTGGTTGTAGCCTGTAAGTTCGCCTTCATAGGGCTCATCAGTTCGAGCAGTGCGGTTCATCTTGGCGGCGGCTTGATTGCGTTTCTGGGCTGTTGCTTTGCGTTGCTATGCTTGGCTGCGAATGCATGCGTCATTGGCCAGACAAGGGGGTGGGTTCGAACAAAGAAAATCACCAGTCCCACGTGGTTTATGTAAACAAATCTGTTCCCCCGGAAAGGCAAAGCTCCCGGGTAAAATCGGACCGGCGGGTGACCCCTTCCCCACAGTCTCCACGGCCGGGGCCGCGGCTTTGGCAGGCCGGACGGGACACGGCGCAGAGTTCATTGGCAGTTCGGCGGGTGTTCGGCACAGAACCCAGTTATTAACGCGTTTTCGACCGGTTTGGTGCATCTTTCGCCCTACTGTGTACACGGGCACGTATTCATGACGCCAAGATAGTGCAGTGACTTCGCTGCTGCGCCTGCGCGTCGTACGTGTCGCCAATGATCGTGGGGCTTCCTGGATATTTCGGCAGGCCACGCCAACATGGAACCTGTGACGGCGTTAGCCTCTGGGTCTTCGTTCCCCGCCAAGCGCAGAACGTGAGCTTCAACGTATGTAGCTTCTCATAGTACTACCAAGTACTACGTTGGTTATCGTTGGAGCCAATATAGCCTCGCTCTAGTGGCTCGTTACGGTCGATGATAGCTGAAGAGGAGGCGACAAAGCACGGTTTCATGACATGTTCTTTGCTGCAACAGAACGATACACGTCACCTTTGGAGCTGGTACATCAACACCGTTTCTAATGTGACTAATCGGATGTCCGAGGCAGCCCGGTGAAATATAGTGCATGTCTCCGAGCAGTGCAAGATCATGTTGCAATTGGTCCTCCAGTGTTAGCAGGTCTTTAACGACGCCTTCGTGTCTCATGGATGCAGCCTATGGCAGCAAGGAGCTAAGAGTGTCCTGTCCTGGCCGCAAATTACAGGCAAATACTGCGAGACATGGCTGCCTATTATCAGCAGCCCAAGACATGTGCGTGGTTGCGGCAGTCCCGCCTGATTTGGGCACATGTGATGCTTCCTGCGGAGATAGACGGCCTGGAGTCGCAGCCAACGGTCTTGAGAAAGTTGGCGTAGGACCATTTAGCAGCTTGCGTCCGGTTGAACCTGAAGCAGCTAGTGGCCAAAGGGTTGGGCAAGGCCGAATATCTACCATGTATTACCGGGAGCAGTCAGATATATCCCGTCTACCAAGTTACTCCAGAAGGGCTGTCTCCCTCACGCATGAGTGTGGCATCGTCCTTGAGGCGACGCCGGAATATCAATTTTCGAAACAACCTCAGAATGTCCATAATAGGCTTCATATCTAGATACGTAAGGCTTCGGCCACACTATATTCATCCTTTCAACTGTGTAACTGTCTGTCTGTCTGTCTGCTCAGTTACTCATTTCTTCCCCAGCCCAGACCTCATATATAAAGCCTTCAACAGTTTTATGCATATCCTAATAGTTATTTCATAGAGATACCTTAGATTACTCCTTCCTTCCTTTACTTCAATTATACTTATTTGACTTGTGTCACGGGATTCCATGCGAGGCGTAAACATTCTTCTGCCTCGCAAATTGTATAATGGGTAACTGAGAACTAATTAATTACAAGCATCATCACGTTCTGACCTGGCACATATTCCAGATCTAGGGTCAGCTGAAGAGCCCATGGTTACATCATTCTGTTTCTCGCACAAATCCCCGGGGATGAGAGCAACTCGAGAAAGCGCCCAATCTCCTGGATTCAAAGACCTCTAAATGATACACACGTAGTTAAAACAACATCAGCTAGGTACACGCAAATCACAACTCCGTGTCCACTCTTCTCACGCCCAAAGTGCTAGAACCGCCATAACAGTGGCACCGACCGCTATGCAGGCAAATGCAGAAAGCTGCACCTTCAGCGACGACCCCCTCATTCCCGGATTAAACAAAAATTCATGGGCCATAAGTTCGACCATGCCGGTATATAGGAGTATCCCGGCGCTGATGGAGTCGAAAATCCCAGTGATTAGGAGCTGAGCCTCGGGGTTGGCAGGTTTGGTAGTGATTCCAACGGCCGTGGCAAGCGGTGATGACAAGCCGAATATGGTGGCGAGTAGATACGGCCACCACGGGCTGGATTCAGGCCAGTGAGCGACAGCTAGACGAGACCCAAGACCGAGGCCTTCGAAGAGCTGGTGGAAGGTGAAGACGACGATCAGGACGACAAGATTGCTGGTTGTTGATAGGACTAGGCCGATAAAAATGCTGTGGAAAACAACCCCAAACTCAAGTATGAAAATGGCTGTTAACTGGCCAGAGAGTGCTGATATTGAGTCCCCTATTTGCGCTTGCTGATCGTCATTCTCGGAACTGGATGCTCCAGGAAAACAAGTTGAGCCATCTTGAGCCACGTATGACCGCCTGGAGCAGCAGCTGTCGCACCTCCGGAGACAAGCATCCACATCGGCCTTCACTGTCCCCGCTGGTTGCAAAGCTGGTGTAGCCTGCTTCGTGCTGAGGCCGAAAGCTCGGGATCCAAAGCCTGTGGCCACTAATTCAAGCAAGAACATAGCCATCACAGTCATGAGGCCAATCGCAAAAGCCCAGTCGTAGTCGCCCAGCCGCGGAGCCAAGCATCCATGGTGGAGGGCCTCGACGGCTGGTGATAAGAGGTGCATCCATGCGGTGGCAATAATGACCCCTGTTCCAGTATGTTTGCAGATAAAGAAAATTGACCTGGGAACGCGGAACAGAGTCGTCCTGGATGAAAAGACGGGCAATAGGGCCCCAAGAAGGGAAGCCCCCAAAAGTATGAAGATCGAGGCGATGCGCAGACCTCTGTTGCCATGATCAACGTCCACGCCACATGCTGAAGGAAGATTCTCCTGTATCGGTATCTCTTGGCGAAGGGCAATAGGTGTTGATGCTATACCATCCATGATCCGAAGGCTACCTATGTAAGTAGGTAGGGTTGACGTCCAAGGCAAGGGCTAGCAGATCCCCCCAAAGACAAAAGAGGGGACTCAGTCCGCGTAGTAGCAAGATCAACCTGAGAGGGACTGACTTCTGCCGCGATTTCTGACCATCAGGGTTCTCTTTCTGCGCACCCATATTGCCGGTCAATCACACTTAAAGCATGCAAGAAGTCGAGCTTAGCGACTTGGCATGCATGTAATATTTGTATTTAGCGCGCTGAGAGCACCCTCTCGAGCTCGTGGCTTTGCTTTTGTGTAACGAGACAATTGCAGTCCCTTTTCTCGAAGAAGAAATGCCTTATCACAGAGGAATAAGCCAGATAAAAGTTCAGAAATTCCAAAATGTTCGACAAACTCTTGAGTCACATTGACAGGCCAATGTCGATCACCTTTTACTTTTGGGGTCATTCCGTCAGCTAGAACGGATGAGTTCCTGTGCATTGGGGGTGACAGTAGTGACGCTTGCGCCAGGCTACTGGGCAACTGGAATCAATTGATGTTTCCCAATTGACTATAAGCCTAGCCTGATCCACGTCGTTGGCGCCGTCGACGACGATCCTATCAGTAGGAACGCGGCAGTGCGATAAGAATCTACAGCAATCCCGACGGCGGCTGTGAATATATGACGAGAAGCACCATTGTAGACTGCAAATTCTTTATTTCATAAATCGGCGGACGCCTGAAAAGAAAAAGGGGGGGGGCAAGCCTGAGCCGAGCTGAGCATGACAACTCAAATCTGACCGTAAGAAGGAAAGCGAGAACCGGAACCTGGCCTAGTGTTTTCATATGGGTACCCGACCCTGAGATCTCTGCTAGAATTCGTCAAGCCCACTTCTAAAAGGCAATCTTTATGTCCTGGATAAGGCTGTATTGCATTTCTTTCACATCCTCGGTACTAGTAGTAGGATGCGACAATGCTAGTAAAGTGGACAGCCTGTACATATGTAGCTGACTATTATGGGACCTATCATGCGACAACCGCACTATGAAGCTTTTCCCTACTTGCCGTAAACCTCTAGGCTCCCCGATATCACGAGATCGATGCCCTTGAGACGGTACGTATCCTCCTCTACATAGTTGGTCACATTGCCCTCATAAACAAAATTCCTCGCAGGGTCACCTTCCTGCTTGACAGCGTACTGCGGCCACGATGGCACCGGCTCCCCAAGCGTCTTGGCTGCATCTTCGCGGCCTTTCCATCCGTTCGGATCCCCCTTTGCGACAAAGTGCACCCAGTCGCTGCTCATCAGTCGGGCAAGATCCCGGTACGACTCGGACAGGCCTTCGAACGGGTTGACGCGGATGGGCGGGTAGCCCACACCGTCGAGGTTGCGCATGGAAAAGGCTAGCTCCACGAAGTGTGTTGCGCCGTCGAGGTAGGTCGCCCACGCGGGGATAGCGTTAAAACGGTAGGACCAGACAGGGAGATCATTCTCCACCCAGGTTCGTGCTGTGAGGCGGCGTGGCGCAATCATGGCCTGGTCTCCGAAGTAGGCGACCGTCGATCGGTACAACGCACCGGCGGAAGGAGGAGGAACCCAGTCATCGGCTTGGTTGGTCAAGATAGGGTCTACTGGTTCCTGGGTATAGACCTCAACAATCTTCTCGGCGAATGAGGAGTTCATTGAGCCTTGCATCACGGCGTTATGGAACTGCTCTGTCGTATTTATGCCCTTGGGCCCAAACGAGGTGCCCTCGTCAGTGTTGTCTCCAACGATGATGGGCACCTTGACGAAGCTACCATCAGCGAGCTGGAGGGAAGATTCGCGCACAATGAAGTCGTTGTCAATCTTGGGTGTCCAACCACCAGACAGCTCGGTCGTGTTAATGACAGCGTTCAGCTTCTCAAAAGGTAAACTTCGCAAGCACTCGACGGCCTCACTGGCCGTGTCACACCCAGTACGATTTAGGAGGAGATCCCATCGAGATTCGGCCAGGTCAGCCAAGGAGGATATTGCCAGCGGTGCACCACTGCCCATGATGGCCTGGTGGAAGAGACCATCGTCACGGCCGTTGTAGGCGAGAATCTGGTGGCCTACCGAGGCAGCACCGGCGCTCTGGCCCCAGACTGTCTGGGTCGCCACCAAACGCTGCAATGTTTTCCTTTATGAAATGCAGGGCAAGGCGCTGGTCACGAAGACCCATGTTAGAGGAGCCGCTGTCGAAGAAATCCTGAGAGTTGAGGAAACCCCAGGCGCTCAGGCGGTAGTTGAGGTTGACGCCGATGATGGGCTCGCCGATTGTCTTGGATTGGTCGACAATGAAGGAGAGATTGTAGCGCAGATCACTGCCAGCGCCTTGAACAAAACCACCGCCGTGAATCCACACAGCAACGGGCAGTTTCTTGTTCTCATAGCCTGATGGCCGCCATATATTCAGATAAAGACAATCCTGCGAACCACCCGTTTAGTCACAGAATCGACGCCAGAAAAGAGCAAGATTCTTTCACCAACCTCATCAGTCGTATATCCAAATTGAGATGGCTATTTGTTTGTCAGCAGTCTGCACCGCCCACGGTATGTGGACATGGAGTCATACCCCATAGCCTACGCACGAGGCAGACAGCGTATCTGCATCCCGCGGTCCGTCCCAAGTGGTGTTCAGAGGCACTGGGTTGTGGAAGCGCAGCGAACCAACGGGAGGCTGTGCAAAAGGGACGCCCAAGAACTCGTCCTGGTCGTACTGAGGGAGATGAACGCCAGCATAAGTGCCATTGACAACCTCGACCTCGGGTCTAGCACTGTTGCTGATAACAGGCTGGGCGACGGCGGACGTTGCCGTCGTCGCAAGGAGGACAAGTGGCAGCAAGGATAGCATCATGTTCTCCAGCCGTGGGCTCCGATGGACAGCATCATGGGAGGCTGCTCGCCCATAGGACTCCAGCGTGTATTTATACAGTGTTCCGGCCAGGGACGTGCTGTCATCGTGACCAGTGTGCCGGATAATGGCTTAGCCTGCAGTTGTCTTTCAGCAAGCTAATCCAGCAAACGGTCCTTGTCAACATCCATGGCATCCCCACACTGGCAAGATTCACCGAGGAAATGAGTTAGTGCCGGAACCAGGTTCTCTCTTGGAGTTTGTGGAGTCGCCCCAGCGAATGCGGGGAGCGAAAAGAGGGTGGGATGGGGGAGGGGAAAGCTGGAGAATGACCCAGGGGTTGGGGTAAAACATTATCCCAATGCAATGTAATTTCTCCCATCAACAATCAACTTAGCCACTTTGTAATACCCTATGGTATCTGTGGTAATGCTTCGTCATCAAGCTGGAGAGTGCTTAGCCAGAGCATCCAGCTGAGATATATATGTAATCCGCAGATTTGTCTCAACTGCCCTCTTCCCAGAGCTGGTGGAATATCCGGCCAGGGGTAGCTTTGACGACAGGTTAGGTGGGTTGTGTGACGGAAGCTATAGACTGCTGGAATAACCAATTGTTTCATTGGTCATTTAGTCTTTTGGCCGAGGTCTGTTGCGCCAGCACTCACTGGATAAAACCGTCTCCCGAGGTCAGGTTGCGGTTGGATGGGCAAGGCTAGTATCTTGTCTGAGCTTTCCAAGGCTTCGCAGGTGGAAGGTAGACTAAACAGCCTGTCTTAGAATTCAGGCTTGGTCCTGTGTGCGATCAGCCCATGGCCCTAATAATAACAATGTATTTATTTAGTATACAATTAAGTTATATTTGATTTTACGTTTATGTATAGGGGTATTGTCAACATGAATTTGTTATTTATATTAATAAGTATAAATCTCTGCTACTTTGAAAACCTATGTATGAGAGCTATCTGAGAGGTGTTTGATCGAGACGTCACTTGTGCTCAAGTGCTTCCCGGCACGGTGGCTCGAAGTTTGCAACGAGTTGTGTAGATTTTACGACTAACTAGGCCATCTGGAAGAAAAGGAGGAAGAAAGGTGCCCCTCGGGCCCTGGGACAGAAGGTGTACGTACATTGCAGGGGATCCCTGCCACCACTCCGCCCCTGCCCTTCACTTTCTTGATCGTATGGTGGGCGACGAGGAAAACGCGGATTTGCTTGGCACGTAAGTGGCTATGAAGGATATAGGGAGATTGTATGATCTTTCTGCCTTGGGTAGTCCATGGCACAAAATGACGGTGAATACTTGTTGAATTGGGCCTCAGGTTACCTAACAAATAGAACCCACTTGAGTAGGTTCAGGAAGCAGTAAAGTCACAACATTGAATCTGATGTACTATTTTTGGAGGCCAATTGGACGAACTAGAGCAGCCTTGAGTATAGTGCCTGACTAACTTAGGTACAAAATATCAATTGGCAGCTCTTTGTGACCTGCATGAGCGTGCCCAACTTGCCGGTGCCATTGAAAACTCGGTACTCTTATCGCGTCGGCATCGGTTGAGAGCCTATGGGCGACCCTTCGGGTCTGGGGTTGAAAGCAGGCACTCGGAACCCGTGTGCCTTCAAACTGAGTGGGGGCTCGTAGTTTGGATTCTGAGAGCTGCTCTCGGCCTTGCCACCGCCAGACGAGTTGTGTCTCGCAGCGGCCGTGGGCTGGCTCTTCAAGTTGCTCGTGGAGTCGGCGCCATTGGTGGTCGGAACAGTCTTCCTGACAGAGGGAGTGGCAGTGGTGGATGCCTTCACAGCAGGCTTCTTGGCTGGGTCCATGGAATTTTGGTCAGCCATTGTGGTGAGCAAAAGATCGGTCGAATCGTAATCTCGGTATACTAGCTCTTCTTCGACAGGATTGTATAGCTTTCGCATCTCCTCTGTGCCGAACCTCTTCTGCAGCCACTCCTGCATGGACTTCGGATTCCGATGCCACTCAAGAGGGACCCAGCCCCCAAAGTCGTCCATGGACTCATCCCAGAAATAGAACATCGGGTTGCATGGGCGAGGCCAATCCATATGAGGCCGTCTCCCCATGTTACTCTGGGTGAATACTATAGCCGCGTTGTAGTCGATAAGTACAACCCGCGGCAAGGCCAGTCCCGCGACGACGGGAACATTCGGACCAGGTTGTCTAGGCACAAGCATGACGTTCCGGTCAGCAAAGTCTAGCTGGTCGATCCCGGAGTGTAACTGCCTGACGTATCCGTCCATTGCCAGAGCTAGAACCTCAAGCCTGTACTCTTCAGGATAGTGATAGGCGTCCTTCTCCTCGCAATCGATGCGGTTTCGGATGAGGCAGCCGCGGATGCTGGTGCCGCACAGGCACTCAATCAAGATCAGGCGGACGGGCCTCGTCTGAGTCTTGCCCCTGCTGGTGATGGAAAGAGAAAAGGTCCATGAGCCATAGTATAAAGGGGCAAAAGAGCCGGTCTGTCCAATCCCATCGAGGTACTCGTACGCAGCGGCCTCACGACTATAGTCCCGGTCCGCCTCGGTGACAACATCGCAGGGCTTGTGACCGATCCACCTCTTGAAACTATAATACATAGGGTCATATATCTTAGCGACCGCCTGGAAGGGCTGGCCGGCAGGTCCTTCCTCGGGACTGATGGTGCATGTGACGACTTGGGCGCCGTTGACGCCTCCCACAGAGAGGTGCGTGTTGATGGTAAGCTGCGCGGTCTCTGCTTGGGATGGCGCTGTCTCTAGGGGAGGATTGTCGACCACAAGCTCACTCTGTCGTATGCTTTTCATATACTGCATTGATAGCTGAGGCCTGGGCTCAGCGTCGTAGTCGTTCGGGCCAAATGGCGGCGGGGGCACATGACGGTGGATCTGTGTAGTGAAACTAGGGATGTACGGGAATGGCGGCTTGTCTGGGTCATCTGGAGGCGTCCAAGTTCGGGGTACAAACACCTCTGACCGTTGCGAACTATCAGGGTACGACATGGTGGTTGATATTGCTGCTCCACTATGTCTTCAAAGTCCGAAAATGTGATTGGAGGGGTGGTGTTGTTTCAAGAATCAGACCTCGAAGGAGGTTGGATTGGGAGCAGATTCAAATGTTGTCATCTGTGTACGGCGTGAGGGAGGTCCTGTGCAACAGTGGTGTGTTGTGACAAGTACGCCTTCTTTGGTACCCATTTTGTCGGATCTGTTTTAAGGAGCAATAGCGAAAGTGCCTTCAAATGTTATTTGGATTTCAACATAGGCGGTGGAAAGACAGGCAGCACTGAGCTATGTGGAAGTGCCACAAGTTGTGTGTCGGGCGGCTGCCTGTTATGCACGGCATGATTACTCAAGCAAGCCAACAGCTTGATGCTGTGGGCATCGAAGCAACACACACTCACGTTACTAAGTCCATGAAGGCAACATTCGAGTCCCTGAAGATATTAGCTTCTTGGCTCACTACATCGGAAATGATGCCGGTGCTGTGGACTGAAAATTTGAGTGGACAGCGGCTGCGAGCAGGGCGATTTAATATCAGTCGCGACAATACCTTAGGCATCGTAAGAAGAGAGATACCAGACCAGCATACTCGCAACTATCTACCCAATTTGAATCCATGCATAAATAGTGTCCCTGTGTCGTACTGCTTGATCACCTCAAGTGCTCATCAATTTTCAACCGAGCTGCGCCCTGGTGCACCATTTTGGACCCGTCGTCGTGTTCATTTTCAAGTCTCCTCTTTCTCCACCAAGACCTCGAGGCTAATATCCTTGGCGACACAATTCATACCTGTAACATGGTGGCGCCCCACTCACCCGTTTGTAGAGAATTGACCTCAAATCCTGTATTTCATGGTCTACAATAAAAAGTACGCAGCTTTCACTCGGCCGAGCTTCGTCCGGTCTGTCTGTGGGTATCCTTACCGAAGGCCAATCCCACTGCACCAAGCACCGCTTGGCCAGGATAGATGCTCTTGTTCCGCACGTCGTGAACGCTTCGGAGACATGGAGTAACATTAGACCGTGACACTGGACCGTGCACGATTACAAATATGAACTCCCTTAGTCATGTATACACAAACTCCTTTGGCTCCGGGTACTCTATTCCGGGAAGCATATAGCAAGGAGTTGTTTGAGCCAGAAGTTACAGAAACACGTGTCAAACGAGGGGACAGAACGACAACACCACTTACATCCTTGAAGCCCATGTAACTTATTCTAAAACTTTTATCATGGCACCAAATATTCTCATGTATGTTTTGATATGCCTTAAGCTCAACAATGACGTTTATAGACCCTAGCTAACGTGTTCAAGTACCGGGGTCACTGGATACGTCGGCGGAACCGTCTTCAACACCCTCGTGACCGCTCACCCGGAGTACAACATCACCGTCCTTCTCCGCAACCCGCAGCCATCATTCTCTGAAAAGTACCCGAACGTGAAAGTTCTCAAGGGTGACTTTGAGAACTTCAAGCTCCTGAAGGATGCTGCATCAAATGCAGACGTTGTAGTTCGTAAGTCAAACCGTACACCGGACAAGACAGTCCCCCATATCTACGATATGAGAAAACAGAAGGAACCCAGTTAACCAACCACTGCCACTTCAAAGACCACGGCGACTCCGACAATGAGGCCGCAGTGCGCGCCCTCCTGGCAGGCGTGAGCGAGCGCGCGGCCGCCTCGCTGCCCGCCTTCTACATCCACCTGGGCGGCACGGGCATCATCGTGACATACGAGAACCTCGGCGAGCTGCACCCCAAGGTGTGGTCCGACATCGGCGACATCGACGGCCTCTGGTCCATGCCGGAGGCGACGCTCCACCGCAACACTGAGCTGCTCATCCAGGACGCCTGGACCGGACGGGGTGTCAAGACGGCGGTTGTGTGCCCGCCCATCATCCACGGTCGCGGCACGGGACCGGGGCGTACCGGTAGTGTTTTCTACCCGTCGCTATTGTCTGCGAGTATTCAGACCGGGTCGACTTTCTACTATGGGTCTGGAACCAACATTTACTCCAGGGTGCATGTCGACGACGTAGCTCAGGTGTTCTTGAAGCTTGTCGAAGCTGCTGCTAAGGGCGGCGAGGGTGCTGACTGGGGCCATGACGTACGTACATCACCGGTCGTGGAGTTTCCTCCTCTCCCAACCGCTAACATCACATAGGGCTATTATTTCTTGACGAGCGAGGAGATCAACCAAAAGGACCTCGCCATCGCCGCAGGCAAGGTCCTCAAGCAAAAGGGCCTGGTGCCCACCGAGGAGCCGAAGCAGCTGACACTGGAAGAGCTCGACAAGCTGCTGCCACAGAGCCGCTTCCCGCGCGTCGCACGCCTCGTCTTCGCGTCAAACTCCCGGTCCACCCCGGACCGCACGAGGAAAGTGTTGTCATACGAGCCGCGGGGGCTGTCTTTCCTGGACAGCCTCGAGGACGACATTAGCCGGGCTGCGCGGTGATCTGGCCAATAGCACCTGCGAGTAAGAACTCGGGGACCACTTCCTTGAGATTTCAGGGACGCTACAATGCATGGGCAGGGATGTGTACGTACGACCTTGGCAGGGAGGCGGGCACGCCTTGTGATCATCCCGCTGGGCAGGTCGCACAACCACGTGTCGCCTGAGGGTGGGGCTGGCCCAAGGGCAAGTTAGAAAGGGGATAGCGGGTCGGTGGGCTCATCCGGCAGGGCTCAGCGCCGATCTTAATCCCTCAGAATTGAAAATTGAAAATGCTGAGGAGGTTTTGCTGAAGAAATTTCATTGGCCGCCCGGGAATGTATTCGGGAATCGTGCTCTGGGGTACATTAGTGCTGACTGGGGGCGTGGTACCCTGAAGTCGCAATAAAGTAGTACACTCTCTAAAAGAGGTAGTTCTTCTAATGCGGCAGTGTATTGCAACAAACAATGTTTTGTTCTAATCAACCAGACTATCAGGAATGGGTCATATTGGAAGTCAAACCATCCCACTATCATGATGGCGCCCTATTGCTCTGGTTGCGGTGTTGCGAAGCAGCCCGATCAGGGAATGCATGAGTGCTGCACCTGCTTTTAATGCCGTGTGTGTGCTGCTGTATCCTTCGGCGAAGATGCTAAACTCGATATGGATGGCCCAGCCTAGGTATGCTACCCAGTAGTCAATTGCCGGAGTCTCGCTGATAGTTCAGAAGCTTGGTCCAAGGACGCCGGCCATGCTCATGCACATCACACTCATTGCCGTGCAGGAGCGGTCTCCAGCGTCACTAGATTGAGGAAGATGACCGACATATACATTGGGTGGGGTGAGAGCATTTGCCATGTAGCGTAGCCTAGCATGTTTGAATGGTGCTCGCATACACTGGCAAGCCACAGGGTATATCTTGGAGCGCCACGCGTATGACCTGGAATCGGCTGCGAAATCGTCTCTCTATAAGAGCTCACTAAGGACCCTCTGGCGGGGTGGGTGGGGNGGGAGGTTTCGAGAGTCGGTGGCTGGGGCCACAAGATTCGAATTGGTATCCGTACACGCTTGGA
This sequence comes from Diaporthe longicolla, assembly GCA_000800745.1. Classification (NCBI taxonomy): domain Eukaryota; kingdom Fungi; phylum Ascomycota; class Sordariomycetes; order Diaporthales; family Diaporthaceae; genus Diaporthe; species Diaporthe longicolla. The sequence continues at coordinate 149,220 of JUJX01000010.1, read as the reverse complement.
GGACGAGATGGATCTTCCCGAAAACGTGGGGTCTCGCAGGTCCAGAGACGAGACTGCCGAACCAAAGTGAGGATGAATGCGCAGTATAGGGCTGAGCGAGGCTCAGCACGTATGCGGGGATCACTCCAGTGGATGGACAAAATACTCAGGGACAGGTATCGATGCGCCTCCATTGGCTCCGAGTGAAGATGCTTTGTGGGGAAAGGGGGCTGGTGCATCAGCGCTGGCTTTCGGGAACTCCGGAAAGGCTCAGCAACTGGCTGCGCTTTGCACTGATTTTGCTGGTCCTCTGTCATTGGCCCCCGTGTGACTCCGTCGTGGATGTCGTGCATTAGCGCATGCGGCCCGTTGGGACGCTCAGAGACACGGGCTCGCCTGGAGATGGACCTGGAAACTCCCGGATCAGCAGGGCTCAGCATGTGTGAGCGCGGCCTAGCGTGCACGCAGGACGCTGCAGAAGGTAAGATGTTGTAGACATGGTTTAGGTACTCTGCCATTGGCCCCGAGTGCGTTTATCGCCGGAATTCATGCATTGGTGCTGACCGGCGTGAGATCTAAGGCGGCTTCTTCCCCACATAGACGTGGTCTGCCATGAGGATGAGGCTGAATTACTACCGCAACCTGCACCTGAGCAGGGCTCAGCACCTATGCATGGTCTCAAGCAGCAAACGTAAAATCTTGAGGGGACGGCTTCGATGCTCCGTCATTGGCTCTGAATGAGTCTATCGTGGGGTGTCGTGCATTAGTAGTGCTGCTGCTGCGATTTGTGCGACGCTGAACAGGCTCTGGATCTTGCACGCCATTGGGGAAATGCACGTCCGCGCAGATACGTGCTGCTTGAAGACGACGAGGCTGGAAAGCGGCCCGTTTCGCAGCGCTGGCACCGACTCCGTCTGGCAGGGCCCAGCGTGTACCGTTTCTACCAAAAGCCGAAAAGGCGAAGAGAGATCTTCGGTGGAATATTGTTGGCTCCGACTGGCTCCGAGGAAGGGCTCAGCGGCTGGACAACCATTTCTGCCGAGCGACGCGTTCCAAGGTTCACAGAGTCGAAAATGGTGAGGAGGTAGTATCGGTGTTTTACCATTGGCTTCGCTTGACCTGGTCGTAGTTATTAGCGCTGACTTGGGGGCCATGCAGCTTCGTTCATCGTCGATGTTGTGAGTTACCCGAGTATCCATCCCTCCATGGCATACGGCCTGGTGTTCCCCGCCCTCCCAGGGTGTATATCTCGGCAAAGATGGCAGATTATATTTTAGGGTCACGTCAATCCAACATCGATGCCACGGAGGGTTCCTCATTTAAAAAAGATACTAAGTACCACTTCAGTGGGAGGCTACAATCTTGGCCGAGTATACTGATAAGGATGAGGCACTGAGAACGTACTACCGCGCTGTCGCGGCTGGGCTTTTCGATTTCATCTCTGGTGGTGTCTCACGACCCTTAGGCAGCAAGTCATCTCAGTCTGCTCGAATCCAGCCTGAGATCTCAGCCCCTTGACGCTTTGCTTTAAGCTGATAGCTAGCTTTGTTTCGATACTGCCGGTCCAAAAGAACCCTTGGGCTGCCTTCATATAGTGGTTGTGGTTTCGTTGTTGATCCGCATATATCCTGAAGGCGTACAGTCCCTCGCACAGTGGTAAACGCTCAAAGATGAAGCTTGTTTTTCCTTCAAAAGAAAAAGACAGAAAGAGAATCAAGATCACAATACCAGTAAAAGTCTGAGAAAAAAAGAGAACGACAAGAAAAACCACACCCCGGGGCAATTTGTCTGTGACACACACAAGGCCAAAGCCTCGTGACAACCTCGGCCAAGGCAAGCGAGAATTTGTTAACAAAAACAGCGGGGTCATTCCCCACTTGAAGGGCGCAAGGTAGAATGTCACTTCAAGATTTGTAATGGTATGTCAGCCTCGCAAAAAAACAATGTCATCGTTTTATAAATGTTTCATCTGGTTAGCGTCGACAAGAACATAAGTATGGCCACGTCGTCAGAAGACAATTGAAGTTTTGGTGTCTACTTGGGCAATATTGTGAGACAGTACAGGGACCTTGCGGACACTTCAACTAACAAGATCACCATGCCATACAATCGAATCGCTATCTATGGCCACAGGGGCTGGGCAAGCTCAGCCATTGCCGGTGCCCTCATTGCAAGTGGAGCTCCGGTCACAGTTCTACACAGGGCCAGCTCCGATACCAGTGACATCCCGTCGGGGGTCAGGAAGATACAAGTCGATGTTGATGACCACGAGGCCCTGGTCGCCGCCCTGCAGGATATTGACATCGTCATGTGAGCTTTTCCATCGATTTTGAACGAGTTCGTTGACATTGACATTTCGTTAGATCTCTCGTGGGACATGAGGGCGTCGAGAGGCAGCATGCGTTTATCAAAGCGATCCCGCACACTAATGTCCAGCTATTTTCTCCTTCAGACCTTGCAGCAAGATACGACGAGCAGGGGCTGCAAATCCCTGTAAACAAAGCCAAGGACATTGTTGAGAGAGCAGCCAGAGAGGCACGTATCCCTACGACCGTAGTGCTCACCGGAAACATTGCCGAGTTTGCATTGAACACAAAGTAAGCCACACAACACCATGGTGTCCCTAATCCTTTGTACTTCCGGAACTCCAAGTGATAACACGGCACAGGGCGATGGGAGTGGATATCAAGGGGAACAGGATCGTCTTCACTGGGGACAGCGCCCAGAATAAGCTGAATTTGTGGTGAGTTCCGGCCTGTGAAACCTCTACCCCTGAAAACATTACATGCGCAATCACTTAGCTTACCCTGCCCAAACAGCACAAGATCATACGTTGCCGCTGCGTATGCATCCATTTTCGCGGAAACACCGATCTCACAGCTTCGTAACCGAACGATCGGTTTGACGGAGCTCTCTCCTACAGGCGAGGAGATAGCAGCGGCGCTGGAGGAGAGGAATGGCGCCACAGCTCAGGTCTTCAAGCACAGCCTTGACAAGGTCGAAAGTCAGATAAGCGAATGTCTCCGATCGGGAAGCCCGTTTGCACTTGCGTGGTACTGTCGCAAGATATGGGGAAACGGGAAGCAGGCGGGCATGGTTGGCTCGGATATTTGGGCTGTCGGCGGTCGCCGCAAGGTTGGCCTCCGGGAGCTCATAGTTGATGGTCAACTTGGGTCATACCGCGAGATGCCCCCGCAGGTTGATGAGTATTTTGAGTCGACTTTTCAATGAACTCTTTTTATTTTAAAATATCAGTCAAGATCCGCCAGGAGATTCCGGGCTTGAAGTTGAACAGTATCGTACCGATACCTGCTCAAGGACTATTATCAGTCCCAACGCTAGCCTTGCAATGTGTTGCTACTACTCAGGTCTCAAAGTCTGAGAAGCGAGCATAGCCATGCGACGGCTGATGGACAACATGTAAATGTCGACCTCATAGCCCGGGGAAAACAGGCAATCCTGTTCTAGTCAATGGCGCGGTCAGAAGCAATGTGAGAACTAGTCTCATGTCTGCGTTACGGGGTTGGGGCCATGTACCCAGAGACTAGTTGTGTTTATATGAGTATTGCGTTTTTTACGTTAGATCTTAGCGTGTTTACCAACTTTAGAATGCATGAAGGGACCTCGTACGCTTCGGAATATATAGATTAAGAATAAAACCAGTGGAGAGTAGCATGTTGCAAAGATGAAGCGGCTAGTCCTGGGCAAGTATCAGCAAAGGCCGCGAACTGGTTAGAGCCAGATCGCGAAACTCCGAGTGAATGTGGTGGATACATTGTTATTGGCTCTGAGTGAGCGGCAGGGCTCAGCATGAACATTGAGGATCTGAGGGTCCTATGCTTTTTGAGAGTCAAAACGCTGAGTAGGTGTTGTGGATGCTCTTCTATTGGCTTCGACTGACTGCCGTATGGGTGTGATACTCTAGCGCTGACTTGTGCAAAATTCAAGTTGGCATTTTTCCATATATAGACACTTGATCATGCTGCCTCAGATGTTCAGCAGGGCTCAGCAATGGGGGCGGTTTTGATAGTCCCGTCAGAACAGACAATTGTGAAGACGTTGTTGGCGATGTTCAATCATTGGATCTACTAATAGTGATGCTGACTTGTATGAGTGGTTTAAAAAGGCTGCTTGCTGTGTACCGTGAATGGGTGTAGGCAAGGAGATCTTCCGCACTGGTGGTCTGCTAGAAGATCAGGCTGGCAAGTCACAGGCTCGGCCGGGCTCAGCGCCAAAAACACCATAAACGCTTCCAGAATCTAAGAAGGGGAAAGAGCTATCCTGTATAGCATCTTGTCAGCTTGAACTAATTTTGATTCAGGTAGCATATATTAGTACTAACTTGTGCGAGCTTCAATAAGGGATACAGTGGATAGGTGATTGACGGAGATGTTCCGCGGCACCGGAGGTTCGCCTGAAGATCATGAGGCTAGCAAGGGCCCCTGCTCAGCAGGGCTCAGCGGTCGGAAAGTTGGGGTCCCAAATCAGGCCCTAAAGTGGTGAAGAGGTGTCTGTGATGGTATATTATTGGCTTAACGTGAGTGTCTTGTGAGTGTATGGTACCTTAGTACTGCCTTTTTATGTGAGCTTAAAAAGGGCTGTGTTTGGGTTTGGTGATCGACTAAGGAGATGCTCCCCAGGGCTCAGCATGGACAAGTACTTTTAAGAATAGCAGTTTGGTTGAATCTGAAAATGGTGAAGAGGTATCTTCGACGGCACCTTATTGGCTTCGACAGACTATGGTGCGGGGTGTGATGCCCTAGCGCTGACTTGGGGCCCATGGACCTTCGCCCGACTGATGTGATGTGTTACCTAAGGGGCCGAGTATACCTCCATTACCTGTTGTGTCTGTCTCCTCTAGGGCGTAGTACATTTCAGTATGAAATGTGAATGAGATACGTGGTTCCACACCGGCAACTTACAAGTCGCAAAGACCCCCCTTTGCAAGGACACCAGATATGGAGCTTCAGGTGATGCTCACAGGAGCAGCTCCTGTCACAGCGAGGACCACGAGTAGGGAAGATTGCGTACCATGGTGATGGCGACTAGGATGCCATCGAAATTTATGCAGCACTACACAGCCCAGGATATCCGACAGCACTGGTCAACCAGGTCGCCTGAGGTGCTGTTCTTGATGGGGCCGGATGTGGCTTCGAGCCAGCCGAGCATCTGGAAACTCACAGTTTGTCTGAAGCTAGAATCACGTCAACAGTCTGTTGCTGTTGTCATTGTCACGTTGAAAGCTCCAATGCTTGAGTACCGACTAGTACCTGGAGACACAATCTTGTGTGTAAACCTGGGTGTAATGCACTTTCCTTTCCCTCGCTTGTAACATATGCACATGAACGTTAGACCCGGTGATATCATAGCTGTCGTGAACATCGTTCATTGCACATTCATCTTTCACTACATCCTACCCTCCATCCTGAGCACCAATCCAGTCCATACACCATTTTGACGTGAGAACCCAGCCAACCACGCCGGGAATGCATCGTTCATATCCACCACCCACCAAGCCATAACGACCAACCAACCAACCAACCATCTTTTGAAAAAATACACCCCTAACCTCTTTTTCCTCCTATTCCATGCATTCTCTTCTTCCTTCCTTCCTTCCTTCCTTCTTCCTCAAGCAAATCAGAGACTAATCCGGCCTCCTCAGCTGGTAATACTTCCTCAGCTGAATATCCTCATCAAAGCCAACATCCTCATGACGAACCACGTTCCAGCAGTAGAGCAGCAGGTCGGGGAACCGTGTGGTCCAGTAAAGCAGATAGCCTTCCTCCATGGCGCGGTGCCCGACAATCTTCTCCTGCAGCGCCTCCGGCATGTCGCGGAAGTGGTTCTTCTTGTTGCGCAGCGCACGCAGCAGGTCGAGCAGGCGTGATCCCGTGTACTTGCGCTGCTTGCCAAGCGAGTTGACAAAGTCCTTGTGCAGGCGAGACAGGAAATCCCCGTTCGGAATGACCTCGTGCGCCCCATCCTCGAGGGCCTGCAGGGCCAGGCTGGGCGGGTCGCGTGGCTCACGCTCGAAGGCGTCTGACACATCGCAAAGAAAGGTCAAACGTTTCTCTGCAGACCAGAAGAACGGGTGAACCAGGATGTCCTTGGTCTTCGGACGCTCCTTGGGGTTCGCGCTGATCATCTTTGAGATCAGGTGTGAGGCCTCGCGCTGGTACTCGCCTAGCACCTCGAGCCTATCGAGGCTGTAGGTGCCCTTGCGAATGTTGACCTCCCGCATGAAGGAGCCGCCGCAGTCGAACGGATGCGAGCCCTGTGTGAGCACGTAGAAGAAGACGATGCCGAGAGAGAAGATGTCAATCGATCGCGTCACGCGCCGCCGGTTCTCGCCCTGCTGCTGGCTGCTGCTCGCGGTGCCACTATGCGTTGAGCTTGCGTCTACAAGCATCGGGCCAGGCGACGCATCGTCGTCGTGTAAAAGCTCCGGAGCTCTCCAGCCAGCTGTCCCGGCGTTATGGGCTGTAGTAGCACCGAGAGATGACTGGCCATTCTCCAGCTTCTTGCAAAGACCAAAGTCAGACACGAGGATGAGAGGCTCGCCATCCATGTCAGTAGTGATGAGAATGTTCTGTGGCTTCAGGTCACGATGGACTGGGTGGTGTTAGTAATTGCGTTGTGAGAAGACCTCAATCAAAAAGCCGGTGCCCAGGAACGGGTATGTGATGAAATATAGCACTGACCAATTTGCAGAGAATGGAGATGATCCAGCCCCTTTGTGATCTGCTTCAGCACCCCGAGCGGGTTCTTGGATCCGAGCTCCGCCAGAGCGCGGAAGTGTGACGGCTTCTCGACAACGTCGGCTAGCGAGGCCTCACATAGTTGCAGAGCTATGTAAATGAAGTCGCCACGCTCCAGCTGGGCATAATAACGGATGACATTAGGGTGCAGGTCGACCTCGCGCAGCAACCGGGTCTCACGTGTTGCGATGTCGTAGAACGATCGCAGCATTCGCTTAACGGCCACCGGCCGATCTTGCCACTTTCCGGCGAAGACGATGGTGCCGTTACTGCCCGTGCCCAACTGCTGCTCTTGGATGACCTCGAGGCTGTCATCTATCTTGAGAATCGGGACGGACACGTTCCCTACGTCGTCAGGCACCGTCTGAATATCGGGTTCAGGCCCTCGAGCAGTTTCGCCGAGTTTCTTGGCCATGTTGACAGCTTCCTCCACATCGTTAAGTGCCTCGTCTTCGGCAGACCCGTTGCCGTTGTCTCCCTTCTTGTTTTTGCGGTGTTGTTTGCCTCCACGCCGACCGCGATGGGCTTTCTTCTTCTTCGGCTCAGCAGGGGCCTGCGCTGCGTCCACCGGAATGTCACCCTGAACTTGTGGTATGGGCGCAGCAATCTCGATTGGAGCTCGAGGAGTGGCTGGGTCAGGGGGCGTGTCGTCACCGAGATTGATTGCCTCCCTTGGAGCGGCGACCTGCTCGGTTGCGAGCCTCTCGATGCCCTGGTCATTGTCTGCGACTTGAGCCTCTGGTGTCTCGTCTGACGAGTCCTCGTCCAGGTCAACGTTGAAGCCCTGTTGTTTCAGGACACCCTTGGTCCACCGCACCGATTGTTTCGGCACACCCTTGACACGACGAATAATCTCATGGCGGTATACAAAAAGGGCCGTCATGAAAAGCAGGGCAACGAAGGGGTTGGTGAAAGCCTCGATGGCACTGTTCGCCGCCTCCTGAGGGAGCTTCTTGACCCTCTCGATGACAGTGCTGCTGGGGCTAGGGGCGTCAGTCACAATAGTGGGGACATCCGGGTGATCCTCCCGAGGGCCATCTAGTTGGGGCACGTCTGACCCTGCCGAGTTGGAGGACCCTGGTAGGAGTGGAATCCGGGGTCTGGTCCAGGGCTTGCCAAGGAAATGCTGGCCCACCAAAACCTCGGATAGCTTCTCGTCTCCCTGGAACCAGTCGAGCTCGGTTATGGGGGCAACTGGAGCTTTGGTCACCAGGGGGTACGCGCGAGCAGACATGGCATACCAGTTGCCGGCAATCTGGTCGAGGAATATAGCACCGCTGCGCACCAGAGCCTCGTGCTCGTCCTTGGCCGGAAGAGCCGGCTGCGGTAGGGCAATGAGCTCCGGGTTCTTGTCGTCATCTTCGTACGGATTGTAGGTGCGAGCCGGGCGGATGACGTCGAAGGCCCTGGCGATCGGAGTCGGGAAATGCTCGACGAAGGATTGACGGCGCTCAGCGTCCCGGTCGAAGTCGAAACCATAGACCCGGCCGTCGTGGCGACTGGTGATGTAGAGCTTGTCCATTGTGGTGGAATACTGCCGCATCAGGTCCTCGTCCTTGATGTTCGGACTCCACTCGGAATACTTCAGTGTGGCGACTGGGTACCCACGTGGGTTGGAGATGCCAACGGTGTACTCGGTGCGACCCAAGGTGATAGTGCCGCCATAGCACTCCTCGGAGTCGGCGCTAGCAACTGGGTCTAGAGGACGGGGGCAGCTGTCATAGTCCTCGGCGGTGGACGCCGTCGGCCCGAACCACCGGATGGCACGGCCGGTGGCAGCATCGAGGGCCAGGATGTTGGTCTCCTTCTTGCCGGTGTAGACAAGGCCGTACTCCTTGTTCTCGTAAGGCGACATCTTCTCGACGAGCTCCTTCATGGACAAGCCGGTGGCCATGACGCCCTCAGTCTTGCCGGGGGCGTACATGTAGATCTCACCGTTGCCGGTGGGCTCGATGGCCCAGACGCTCTGGTCCCAGATGGTGGAGTCGGCATCTGCGGGTGATTTGACCTGGCGGTGGTGTTTTGTCTCGACCATGGACTGGCCGAGGGAGATGTGCCAGCGCTCCTTGCCAGTCCTCCGGTCGCTGGCGTAAAGGTCTCCATCGATGGTCGCCAAAAGAACAAAATCTTCCACTTCCCAATCATCAATCGACCTGTCGGGGGTCAACGGTGAAGGGGCTCGGACGGACCGCCCGTGGGAGAGGTCCGGAGCCGCAGCAGAGATAGCGCTCGCATCGTAGGGCTGAATGTTTTGGGGTTGTTGTTGTTGTTGTCTGTATGAGGGGGGGTGTTCTTCCTTGATGGATTGTGTGTTGGTTCTCTTCCTGCGCGAGGAAGAGTGCGGGGTGTCGACTTCGGGTTGTGTCAGCGCAGTCGCAGCAAGATTGCGGATGACACTGTCACCCTCGAGGGGGGACTCGTGGCGGGGCTGAGCCCTGCCTCTAGCAGCAGGCTTGCCATGTTGGTCGGCCTGGTGGTGATGCGGGTGAGGGTGGTCGGCAGCGCGAGGGGCAGCCAGCGATGGCGAAGCAAGAGCGGGTGGTTGTGGCTGATGCTCGACGGAGTGGAAGTCGGCAGCTTCGACGAGAGGGAGGACGGGGAGCAGCAGGGCAGCGAGGACCCAGAAGAACTTCCTGTTGTTTGGTTGCTGGACGACATGCCGTCCCTCGCCAGGAGGCCGTCGCAGCATCATTTGTTTATCTAGCCGTCTAGTAGGGCTGTGGGATAATCGTCATTGGCGATTATCCCAGAGTAGTATTTTCGTGGAAGGACGTTTTGTGACTTGTGTCGGGAGCAGGAGTCGGCGGTAGGAGTCGGGTCCGGTGGACCGTGTCTGCCAGGGGTGGGGGGGTTGGTTCAGAAGAGTCGGTAAATGTCGTTGGATGGCGGTCAAGCCGTTGGATGCAACTGGAGCTCTCGAGTCAAAGGAGGACGGGATGGCTGGCCTGTCAACCCATCAAGAGGCAGCAGCAGCAAGCAAGCAAGCAAGCAGGGCGAGGATGAGGATGAGGAGAGATGGACGAGACGAGCTTCGAGGAGTTTTTGCCGAGTGTGATACTGCTGCTAGTCCTGTGCAGGCTAGGTCCGGTCGTGTCAGGCCAGGTCAGATCAGGGTTGGGCAGGGTCGACCGAGGGCTCAAGGGCCTCTTGTTCCCGTTGTTGTTGTTGTGCAGGGTTTCGCTCTGTTCGGTGGTCCGGCCGAGTCGTGTTGGCGGCAAGGACGGGCCTCAGCTTGATCAAAGCAATGGCACGCACAGACGAGGCGGAAGGCGTCAAAACTCAACGAGACAAGCAAAATCCGCCCAGGATGACGAACGATGGTTGGCGATGATGTGAGGAGAGGACACTCGCTTCGCTGGCGACAGGTCGACTGGCCTCGAGCGGGTGAGGGAAGTGGACTGTGTGTGGACTGCGGACTGCGGATTGTGGGTTGGAGTGGATTGGTGGGAAAGGGGTCGAAGGTCGAGCCTTGGTGGGAATGCTGGGAATGCTGGGAATGCTGGGCCTGGGGACCAGCAGGGTGCAGCTGTGACTAGATGGTTCGACGGGAAAGCGTGTGGCTGTGAGTCTGTGAGTCCTTTCCTCCCTGCCCCCCTTCCCCAGCGGCAGCACAAGTACGGGGGTACCTCTACACACAGTTGGCGTGTGGTGTGCAACGGTAGGCTGAGGTAGGGGTCGGGTGTGCGGGACGGGGAACGTTTCTACTGGGCAGGGACAGCGTTAGAGGGAGAGGCGGGACTGGAATGTGGGCCGCCGGGCTTGCACAAGGAGGGGAGCTCGAGTGGAGGGGGTGCTGCCCTCTCTGCCTCTGTTGGTCAACAGTCCAGTCAGTCACTCACTGCAGGAAGGAAGCTGACAGCTGCACACAATCGGGTCACAAAAGACGAGCTGACGGCCAAGGGAGAAGGGATGACTTTTGGGACGATGGGAATGGGAATCGCGGTTCCCAAGGGAGAGAGGGTTGATATTGGGTACCCTCAATATGCTACACAATATAACAATATAACACAGCTCAGCCTAAAATGCTGGAACCAGCAGAGACAGAGCTGCCGAAACCCAAGACATGCAAATCTGGGCCAGCCTGTCTGCACATATTATGACTTCAGAACCGATTGGACAGGCGGGCAATCACCTGCACACCATCTCTGTCCAGTGATCCTGTTATTCTACCCTTGCTACCCAAACCAGCAGTCAGGCAGTGCAGCCGAGGGCATAGGAAGCACTTGTTAGAAAAGAAGCTGCCAGGATCACAGCCATCGTGAGACGGCCCCATAAGCCCAGGAATCCAGTGTTTCACCCGGGGGCCATTCCCTCTAGGCATGAGCATATGCATCCCATATATATCTCGAAAACCCTATCAATCCTCCACGCAGCTGTCACGTCAGCCATCAGCAAGTCCACGAGTCGCAGTGCATCATCAGCTTTAACCTCTTTCATGCCGTGCATATACATGCCCACAGCCAATATGCAACATCCCGAGAGTTTCTGGCTGATGGACTGACAAGACTGACTGACGGGATAATCAAACCAGTCTCCTTCGCCACGGGCTCCACCCACTCATCAACTCAGTCTGGGGTGCATGCGTCAAACAGGAACTGGACCGACCAAGGGAGGGCACCACCGGCGGATAGTCGGCCGACGTCGATCAGTTATAGCCCGCGGGGTCTCCCACTAGCATTTCCACCATGATATCAGGCGTCTGCCTGGTAGCAGACCGTCAGACGGTCTGCCCCAAAGCCTGATTTCGCTGGTGGCCTAGCCGGACCCTGCGTCTGCGGATCGGGCCCCTCTGCAAGGGCGACCGAGAGGCTAGGGCGAGCCTGAAGTTTGCCACCCGCCAATGCGTCCTCCACTGGCGCGTAAACATCACCTCATCCAGGGTTCGGCAGAACCAACCCTGAGATCAACACCGCCTTCCAGTCTCGAGTGGCCGTCGGAAACGGTTCAAGTCTATCTCCGTTCTTTGGTCTTGCATGGGTCACGAGAGCGAGGTTGGAGTACTCTCATTCGCTCCACGACTGCGAGATACTCCCTCCCACGAGCTTACAATCGGAGAATTCAGGGCATACTGAATCCGGGTCTGCAATATGTGTGCTCTCTCAAACATGTGTATGTGATATCCGCGACGCGATTAGTGCCTCACTGGCAACCTCGTAGGTCCTGAGCGGTACCTAGGTATGTGTAAGCAGGCATCAAGCCTTGCGATACCTTTTCGAATTCCCGGGTATTTTTCACATGCAGTGCTCCAAATACCATGATACTCTCGAATAGAAGCCGAGCTTCCCTCTTATGCGGCGCACATGATGCCTCTTCATATTGCCCTGTCCACGAAAGGATTATCCTCGCAAGAAAGCTCACGTCGGAAATGCTTGGAGACGAAAGGGCAATGGATGTATAAGGATGAAAAGGAAGAAATAGGTGATTATGGGAACAATTATATGATTGACATGACTTGTTGCTCCGTGCTCATTGCTGAATGATGCCTAGAACAGCTGCGCGGATAGAAATATTCTATCCGAATGGCTCACTGCATTTATGTACAAGAAACAGTGTCTTGGTAGATTAAGTTGAAGGATGCGAATGCTATATAGCTTACTTAATTAAATGAATATCAGTTTCGTCCCCTAAAGGTCTTTGTAACATCTACATTACCTAGGTGCTTGCCAACAAAACATGTCTATCGGGACTTCATTGAAATCCTCAGAGTTGCCGGACATTGAGAGCCGACCTGTGACGGTCGGCTCTTACAAGTGCTGGATTCAAAGTCTGGGGGACTTCGAATTGTGGTCTTTTGGCCGAGACAGCTATAAGCAGTCTATAGATCCGTCTCAGTAGGTAGTCTAAAGCCTGAGAAGATAATAAATAGATAGATAGTTAAAAAAAAAAATATAAGGTAGCTGAAGCTGTCGGTCATTTCATGCGAGTTTTCCTCGGGTTCTATAGTTCTCAAGCCCTATGCAAACCGAGAATCCAGCCCAAATATTCCATAGCGATGTATACAGCCAGTGCAATGATAAACCTAGAGAGATACAGGTCGTGTACTTTATGCAGTGTCCGGCGCTGCTACATTGTGTAAAAAACAAAACCCCGACTGCCGTGAAGACAAACCCCTTCCGACAGCGGACAAGACTCACAGGACACGAGTCAAATCCCAAGATGTGACCAATTTATCTCCGCGCTCTAACTGCCTGAATATTGCTTGTAACACTTCTTGCAAAGACGGACCCTGCCAGAATTAGGGTCGATGTGGTGTCTCATACACCTGCACATCTCAGGTCTCGCATTGTCCCGACTAGAAGAGCCAGCACTGTTTCCAGGTCGGACGGGAAGGTTTTGGGTTGCAGGCTGCTTTCCCGACCTGACTTGTTCTCTTCGTCGCTGCTCCTCCTGCTCCCGCTGCTGCTGCCGACGTTTCCTCTCCGCTTCAGCCGCGGCTTCGGCAGCCCTCAACTCCTCTTCAGCATGCCGAAGCTCTCTCATTGCAACGCTCTCCCCTGCTTCTGGATCTGGATTTTCTGGGCTCCTAGACAGCGGCCTCTCAGGGCTTATTGCCCGGGCCACTCTTTCAGCGCCCCGACTGCGAGGGGCGAACCTGTACGCAAGCTCTTTCAAGGCCTGGGCGAAACGGCTTGCTATGCCACCTTGATCAGCCTCAGCAGCTCGCAAGTTTCTCCGTAGAGCTTCTTCATCATCAATTGTTCCGCTGCCTCTCCATATTCGTGCTGCTAGTGCCATAAGGCGGCCATTCACGCCCGTAGCCCATCCAACAACCCCAACCATCCCTGCCAGAGTGAGGATGTGAGTCCCAAACTGTGTGTAGAAGTCAAAATCATCCAACAATTCTGGATGACCTCGACGATGGTGAGCCATTGTTGGTCTGTTGCGTTGCTGACTGGAGCTCTATGCAATAAATCAAGAAATAAAAGCTAGCTGGACGTCTCTGTCGCCAAAGGATAGAGACTTCAGCTTAGAGTTTGGTGTATTCGTTTGAATGTTCCCGCTGGCCAGACGGTCTTTGAGAGAGTTCCTCAATATCAGCGCCTGCATTTAATATCCAGCAGCGTGATATATTCAATTAAATAGTCAAAACCTCACTCTCTCCAGCTCCCTTTTCTAGTAGAGGCCCTGAACATATGGCTAGACAGGAGGAACTACGGGTTGGTTCTTCGAGTGGTCAACTTATGGCCGCCTGCATCAGGCCTCTAGGTTCTACAAAAGAGGGGGGGGGGTCTAAACCGGAAGAAATCGAAAACTGTTAAAGGTCTCAACCCGAATGCTTAGGGAACCTGGACAGAAAGATGGCTGAGAGTGGCCTGTGGGTCCTCAAGTGCAATGGGCCGGAGTCAGTCGCCATGTTTTGCCTTTTGCTTCGGGATACTTAGAACCACTGGTAGGTTCACGAGTGGCTATGAATGGCAGTTGGTCCTTAGACCAGGTCGAATAAACCAAGGGCATCACGTGTTGGTCGACGTATCGAGTCTGGAACAATAAAATGTTCCAAGCTATGTGTGGTCGGTTTATTAGGGGAGGGTTTGAAACTAACTACCAACTGCAATGAACAACTATCGTGATTTGTCACTTAAAATAATGAACGACGAGCTACCTCTCAAGTAGCTCGTCGCCTGGTCTTGAGCCAGGCCTCACCCAAACAAGCCAGCAGCTAGCAGTTGGCCTTGTTCTGGTTGAGTGAGTGGCATGGCCTACATCTTGGCTAGTGGCAGTCATGGATGCATCTCATTGTCTGAAACGGGACATCGCATTTCGGCTGGACAACTCGCGAAGGTCTGGTGCATGAGGCTACTGCGATGACCCCATTCAGCCAACAAGCTGCCACCACGTTGAGACCAAAATAGGTTCAAATTCTTCTGGGAAGGATTCCGCACTGCCCAGGTGGTCACCGTATCGAAGGGACAGTTGGCTCTAAATTATGTTGCATCTTGAGAGCACTAGAGGATATTCGAGACGGTAAGCTACCTATGTTTAGCACTGAGACGTAGACGGGTTCTTGCCGAGGGCGGCCAACCTACGTCATCATACAGGCGTAGTCGACTGGCAAAATAGGCAAACTTGACAGAGATTCGGAGGTGCTTGATTGTGTATTTGAGAACCTACACATGTTCTCATCGTTTCGTCGCCCCAGCTCTTTCTTCTTCCTTCCCTCATCATCTACTGCCTAAACAGAAACTTCCCCGCTGAATCACCAAATGCTGCCCTTTGAACCTTGAACGCCGAGACATGATGGATGAAAGCAATCTCCAACGCGCCCGCGAGGCGATCAGAATGCGAATTTCGGTACGTGCCATTAGCACCATCAGTTCTCTTTTTGAGACCACGAGGATGCGCCATGGCCACCTGCATCCCAGCTATTAATTGTGATTGACACATGATAGACTTTACAAATACAAGTTGATTATGAACGTCTAACACCATCTCTACGAGAGCAAATTACACATGCCATCACAGTGCACGAGGAAGCACTCGAACAACGGGGCCTCGACATGCCTTTCGTCAAGGAGCTCGACTGTCTTCAAGACCAAATCGAGGAACATTGGTCGAGGGTCTACGAGAGCTGCATTAATAATGCCCAACTCGTGGCTGACTTAGGCCAATTCCAACTTTTCCTGACACATTTACTCCTGTCGGAATACACAGGAGCGGCATTTACCGACACACGATCAATTGGGTGGCTACATCAATGCGCCACTCACATTAAGAGGGCGGGTACAGACACGAGTAGCGAATTTAGAGAGATTTTCTACGAAAATATTGTACTACCATTGGAAGAACTACTTCTCAACCGTCCTCATGTGGAGTTAAGGTTACTGCTGGCTGCGGTCGATGATGACAAGAAGCGCCCTCTGGGTTGCTTTATCCAGTCTCTCATCAAATGGCGCAGTTGGAAGGATCTAGCAAAGCACCTCTACAACGACCGTGAGCTTGCCATTCAACTCTTCAAATACCAGCCAGTGTTGCCGGGCTTGTTTGATAGTGGTACACTTGGAAGGGTGTTGCAAGGCATCACAAGTATACAGGAAAAGTACTTCACCAACATATCTAGTCCGACTGAGTACATATTAAGCAAGTATGCGATGGACCTCAAGGCAATTCAGCGATCTCCGGATTCTTCCTATACACTCCCTGCGGTGTCGGCAGTCGAACATGAAAAACCGTTGAAGACCAATCCCTCTTCTCGGAACCACGGCAGGAGCATCTTCAGCGCCATTGCAGGCGGCATCAAATCCCTGGGCACGAGTTCGGGTCATCAACAAGTAACCGGTCAGCAGGTCTCGGCGAATACCACAAGAGACGAGAAGGCACCGCTGTTGGAAGAGAAGAAGCCTTGAAATAGGTTCTGTGGGTTTAGCAGAAACGCTGGCTTGTACTTAGGTATGCACTGAATACCTAGGTATCCATCCCCAAAGCAGCAAGAATTCAGGAGGCGACAATAGCATCCTGGGAAGAAGCATGACTAGACTTGTCGATCAAATAATTACACGCGACAACGCCATCGCAGCTCTCAACTTAGGTCCATACTACCGAGATCCGAGGTGTATGACCTGCCAACTTGGACGTCCTCACAATTCACCCTTGGAGCTACTGGCCTCGGATTTACAGGCGTCAAAGATCTTTTCCGTATGGTCCCAAACTGTCTGATCCATGCCCCGCTGCCTCATCTCCGCCAGCACGTTCTCGCTGTCCGCGCTGTCCCCCAGCGGGTCGACCAGGAAGATACCACCGCCCGATTTCTTAGCCGGAGGAATACCCTCGGGCGGGGGCACCAGACTTTCTCCACTAGGGTCACTAGCATACCGATCACTAGTGGCCAGGAAAAGCCCACGGGCGCCCGCCTCCCGCAGGCTCATGGGGCTTGGAGGCCCAGACATGCCGAACCTCTGGGCCCTGGCGAGCCCGGGAGTGTCGACGGGGCCAGGGAACCAGTGGACGATGCCAAGGTGCGGGTTCTCCCTGGCTACCCTTTCGAGCGCCAGCGTGCCCATGGTCCCTGCGTGGACGGAGGAGGTCCAGAAGGTCCAGGCGCCGGGCGCGCGCAGGTCCAGGTCCTCGGTGCGTAGAGGGCCCTCAAGCCCACCTGCCAGAACCGACACAACGCGCGGCCTTCGGGCAGCGGGGTTGTTCAGCAGCGGCAGCAGGCCCTCGACGGCGCGCAGCCGTGAGTAGTAGCGAGTCGACATAGATGGGTCGAGGCCCTCGGCTGTGTCCCGGCGGCCCTCGAAGGCCATGAAGCCAGCTGATAGAAAGAGGACGTCGAGCTTGGTCTCATCCTGTCTGACGGCTTCGATGACCCTGTCGATTTCGGATACGAGCGAGGTGTCGGCAATAATGAGCTTGTATGTGCCGCCCGGGAGGGACTGGCGCAGCGATGCGATTAAGTCCTCGTGGGACGCGACTGCGGCCGGGCGGGCAACGGTGTAGATGCGAGGAGAAGGGGCGTGGTGGGCGAGATGCTGTAGGGTGCTCTGGCCGATGCCCGAAGTGGCGCCGATGAAGAGCGCAACGAGACCTTGTGGGAGGTTTGCAACGCGACCGTTGGACTGCTCCACGAGCTTGAGTGAGACCATCCTGTTCCTCTTCGAGCTTTCTGGTAAACGGTTTGGTGTCGGTGGGATTTGGTAATTCGAGGGAATGGGGTCCTCAATGCCTGGTTCCAAGAAGAGCTACTCGGACATGTGGAGATTGTTCTAAGTTGCTGGAAATTCCAATGATAATGTGGGTTGGTTCCGGGAACAACCAAGACAATGGTTCGAAGGTAGTTCCTAAAAAGCGGCCAGTGCGGCGATTTTATATCCAAATGGATACCCACAGTGCAATTTTTCACGCGAAATAGGGTAATAATTGATTACTTGCTTAGGTGTTCTTAGGCATAGAGTCTTTTCAAGGAAGCCATACGGGAAGCTGTGCTTTACTGCCCGTTGTTGTGTTCTGTTGCGTCGCGTTAGAAGAAGGGCTGGGCATCCGGGATAATTTAATTTGTCAGCACAGAGAGTAGTCGGTTAGTTGGCGATGATAATCGGAGACCGAAGTCCGAGAAGGAGCTATGCAATCCAACTGATATCTGACGTGAAGCAATCGGACCAACAGGCTGCAGGTGTTAATAGCCCTGTGGCCCCCCTGTGTCATCCATTAAAGGCCCGGTATAGTGGTCAAACAACCAAGATCTTAGGCCCGAGTCCTATGGGCTCACTATGAAAGCATTGGCAACAATTGTCTGGTCTCACAAAGAGGGAGTAGACAGCAACTCCACGTTCTGCGACATATCTGATGGTCTGAAGATATGGTGCAATCTGCATTCTTTTCAACTCACAGGGAAGCATATCCAAGAGCACCATCTTCCTGTCTCCTCGATAAACTATGACCTCGTACAAATGGATCCCAATGAGTGTTGCTACCGGGATCCCCAATCATGCCTCCCTTCTCTCTCTTCTTCCTAGTCCCTTGAGTATGTCTTGGGCGTCGTTCCCGAAGGTACAGGTTGCCAACACAGGTGGTATTTAACAAATAATAGTTTCTTCGCTCATTTGATTCAGTGTGTCAATGCTTCTAAAGCAAATGAGAGAGCTGTAATTCTTGCACACAACGGTCAATTCATCTGCTACAGGTGTTCCAACCACTGCCTTTGCCACCTGAGCAATAACGCATAGAAGACATAGTAAGTGAAAATGGTGGGATCATCGTAAAGTTCTCACGGCGTCTAAGCACTTCCGCACTTGGGTCACATATTTTGGAAAAATAACAGACATCCATAGACACCTTTAAGTTGTTCATGGGGATGTATAAATTAATATGGTATAAAAAGAAAACTTCACATTGGCCTGCTAGCTTTTCCCTCAATGAATGCGGAATTGCCTTCTGATCACTTTGTCCCCACCGCGCTTGGCCCCCATAATTCTGCCTGTTCTTCGGAGCGCAACTTTCTCAACGGTGGCCCCCCTCTGCTGCCATCCCCGACTTTGACTTTTGTTTCATTCTCCGTAGTCCCCGGCCTCAACCTCCATTTGTCGCGCACGTCATTTGGAGCTTTGTTCTCGAAGCAGTCTGCAACATACTTCCCTAAGACCGGCAGGAATTTGAATGCACTGTTGCGTTTCGGTTCGGTTAGCCCACTGCTTTAAACACCAAGAAACTTCACTAGCATCGAACTTACTGTCCAGATCCACCAGAGGCAACGAAAAGTCCTTCAGCATTTGGATGCTGGTCGATTATGAAGTCACCATCTTGCGTATCCGAGTACCAGCATAATCGTCGATCCGACCATGGGTGATCTGCAAACTCGGGGAGTAGTTGTCTCAGACCATCACGAAGAGCCGCGTCCGCATCATCTGGAAGGTATGATGATTCGGCACCGTTTCCAGTGAGCCTCGGCGACGACACCACTCGACCATCCTTTGTCTGAACCTCCGTTGCCCAGCCGTAACCATGTCTCGCGATTTTCAATAGATTTGTTCCTGGGGTGGGTGGGAAGCAGAATATGCCTGTACTCAGGTTGATCATGACTGGAAAGCCATTCAGACGGGCGGTTTCCTCTTCTGTAAGCTTGATGAAGCCCACTGGCTGGCCAGATGCGGAGGTAGCATGGCTCAGGGAGACGAGCCTGTTTGTCCAGGCCCCAGTGCACAAGATAACTTGGTCGGCTTCAATATGGTCACCGGAAGCCACGTCGATGCCTGCAACCTTCTCCCTTCCATCTCTGCTCTTGTATTTTAACGAGGTCACAGTACCACCAGTCCCGGTGACGAATGCAACGCCCGCCTTGCTGCATTCATCTGCCAGCCTTCGGATGGCTCCTTCTGCGTCTGCCCAACCTCCATTGGGGTTGTGCACTGCTCGCAGTCCGTCTAGCTTAGCCTGGATAGATGGATATTTCTGACGCGCGTCATTAGCATCGGCATAGTTGTCCAAAATCACGCCCTGCGCCTCGTTTACTTCCAAGGCCTTGTCGAGGTAATTCTCGCCGCTTTGCTCGGCGAGCATCACGAAGCCCGTCTCGTGGAAACATTCTTGATAGATTCCTTCTTTCCACAACTTGTAAGCCTCGCGTGCCATGCGATGGTACAAAGTGTCAGCGTAGTCTGTCCGAATGATTCTCGAAACATCAACACTGCTGCCGTCTGGGACAGGAGGCGGGTGCCGGTCGGCGACTACAACGTTCTCGTATCCGCGCAGTTTAAGCTCCAGCGCTATCGACAACCCGAAAACGCCTGCTCCGACAATGAGAACGCGGCCATTCTTGTCAGATTGCATGATTGATGGACTTGGCTTCCGTTGAATATCAATTACGGTTGAACAATTGTTGGCGGTGGTTGCCTGTGGTACTCGGGCTGCAAGCAAAAGTCACAGAAATCAGGTGCCAAAACGTGCGTGAAGGGCAGATTTTGTTTTGTCCTGGGATTATTGTTGCGAAGGTGAATATGTGTAGCTAATCACTTATCGAGAAAATTTAGGTATAGTTGCTTAAGGTGAGTCGTCGGAGTTTTCATACGCATTTGCGCATACTGGATAATATGACAACAGGCCACTGGCTCGCTGATCTCGGGGCTAATGACTGCCCGAAGTTAGGCCCCGCACGCGCCTTCGAAATTCCAAAACATCGTGAAAATAGCTCGAGCCCATGTGGAAATAGGGCGGTTTCATGCGAAATCACATAAAAGCACTACCTATGCGTCTCTTACATCAGAGTTTCACTTAAAAGCATCATAAGAATCTGATTTCTAAGAGGGAGTGACCAAGGCCTGAGGCTGACCGATGTATGAGTTGAATAAATGAGACCGAAAAGATTATAGTATATGCATACTTGTAGTTATGAATGCCTAGGTGCTGATGCGGTCCCCTAGAATGCAAATATTCCCCATTTCTCAACCACGTCTTAGCCTTACGTGAGGCAAGGGTTTCGACATGCCAATGCTGGTCTATTTCCCACTACCTGCTCTGATATATAGAATTCCAAACGAAGTGTTCCACCACCTAGGTAGAAAATATGTCAGCGACTACTTTGCCTCCTCTGCAACATTCAGCCAGCTGGGACAGGAGGTTACCCCGTGTTGCCCAGCGGAGACGAGATTTTTCAGCGTTATTGGCCTCCTCTTGGTCCGCCGCAGGACGTAGTGTACTGCTTGAGGTACTTCATTCAGCCTGCCCTCACAAAATACCCGGTGCTCGCGGGCCAGCTCGTTGTTCATGAGCCGCACGAGGGTCGACACCGAGATGTGCTGCCGCTGACCCCCGGCATCCTTCCATAGGTCCTCAGCCTCCGTCAGAACCTCGCACAGACTTGGCGACCTGCGGTCCCATGTGTTGTTGCTCCAGCTACACGCGGCGAGGATCTCCTTGCGGTATGGGCTTGACAGGTCTGGGCAGTCTCGCATGACCTCAGCATCGAAGTTCTGGTTGAGCATAATGTCCGTCACGGCCGCCAGTCCGGCGTTGCAGTACTAGCGAGGCTTCCCCCCTACTACCATCAAGATCATGGTATTTGAAGGTGAGCAGCAGAAACTTGTTCACCTTCTGTGGTCTGTGACTGCGAAGACCAGGGAGTGGTCTTCTGATCGTTTTGAGCAACTTTCTGAGCAGGCCATTGAAAATGGGGAGGCGCCTGTGTGTACTGCTGATTGGAAATTTGCGGATACTGCTGATGAGGCGGCTGTGGTTGCTGCTGGTGGTTGACCCAGTATTGCTAAGGCACCGGGGGCGGAGGCGCATAACGGTTGGAAGAATGTGACATCGTCTACCAAACAGGGCGAGATGGTAAGGAACGGTGTTGAAAGGTTCGTTCTTCATGTACCGGGCGTGTCTCCCAGTTTTTGGCAGGGTGATTGGATGCGTTGCCTGTGGAACAGACAGAGATAAGTGACAGATCGGGATCATGGGTAAAAGACACGACAGCAGGATGGCATGATGATTTAGGTCTTACAGTTCCAACGGTTTCGTCCTATTGGTCCGCCCAGACCTGTCAGGCGGCTCGCTCCTATTGCTGAATAAGTATGATGCATGATCCACATCTGCAGATGGGCAGTTTGTACCTAGGGGCCCGTGAGAGCGCATCCAAGCGAGCGTCGTGTCTGTTCCTCTTGTAATTACAATCCGGGTTGAACTTGTACTACAGCTTGGCTCCTGAATTTCCAATTCTTGCCATAACCATTCTGCTCTTACCCCAACCGTGACACCACAACTTGAAACCTCATGTGACATACCTGCTCAAGTTACTCAATCCCCTGAAGAGGGTTGCACTGGCAAGCATTTGAAGGATTGATGACACGGTGTGGATTGCTCGGTTAGTGATATAAAGGCCGGAAGCGATTTCATAGTTCCAGTGTTTCTGAGTGCCCCTAATCCTATCTTTACAATTTTCCCAAGCCTCGTGAGGTCCACAGTCGCGTCAAGGGACCCTCTGCTCCATATACCGGGTCTTCTTCAGGCGTGGCAACCTCCTCAACAGTCCGCCTAAAATCATCTGCTGGCTTCTTCCCCATCTCATTTATCCAACGAGGACATCCCTGTCTCATTGTAAGGTGGATTAATAAAAGACAGTAACACGCGGATATCGTCAAGCAGTTGATTTAGAGAGGAGGTAAAATGGTTCTGAGAGAAGGAATGATTCATGAATAATCAAAAGTCTCTTTGGGATGAAATTCAGATGAGAAGAAAAGAAACGAAGAAACGAAAGGACGATGACCTTGGGATGCGTGTCGCCGCGCGTTCTGTAGAAACAGGACTTCGAAGAACAGAACGTTTAGCCACTCACTTCTGGGTAGACGCCGATGTAACGATAGTCAGATGTGCTCTCCAAGCAGAAATGCGCAGTGCCAGCTGGAAGCACCAGAACATCACCTCTTCCTACTGATACTTCCAATGCTCCTTCCAGATCAGCTTTTATTCTGCCTAATAGCAGCTTGGAGGAGCCTTGGAAGATTCCTGTCAAGACATCAGTTGTGAACATAATTAACAAGGTTTACATAGTAGCATTTGACCTTGTGTAAGTAAAAAATGCCCTACATTCGGATAGCATCACTCACCGTAACATTCATGACTGTTTGGATGGAAGTGTCGTATATCAATGTGGCCCCACGTTCCCTTCAAGGTTTCCAAGGTCAGCATGGCGAAACTAGCAAACTGGTTATCAAGAATCAAACAGTGAAACGCACTCTCTTTTCCCATCGATGAGAAGTGAGATACTGAGTAGCCGTCTCTTCCGTTCGGGGATGGGGTAGCACGCTCCGGTAGTGCAGGACAGGCAGAGTGCTGTTTGGCACATCTGCAGCTGGACTTAGGAAATAACATTGCACAGTAAAAGGCATTTTTCTCTGGGGATTGTGTCGAGGTTTTATGATGGTGCGGCAGGAATCCAGTATATTGTCTGCCTGCAGTGAACAATGCGTCGTCTCTAACTATATCACTTCCAAGCCCCAGCGCGGAGCCCGGGCCGCCTTCCGGACGAGCTTCCTCCTCTGCCAAGCCTCCCTTCTAAAAGATGCATTGTGTCTACAGAAACCTCGGATGTCGATCCATTCTAACTTGTCTGCTGTCTTAATGGATACCATTTTACAAGACTATAGAAGGAACGGAAGTTATTTTATAGGAGGCTGTCCACGAGGAGTTTAGGAGGTTATTGATCTTGCGACGGGTTATCCGGTAATTAAGTAGAAGTTTTTCTTCTAGGAGGTCAGGAGGATTTTCTATCGTGGAGCGGCCAAAGCAAAGGATTTGAAGTTTACGATCTGGCCTCAGTTTAGAAACCTTCGCCATCAGTGACTCGAAGCCCAAATATATGGATTGTAGATAAGTGGTTCAGGAGATCATAGCCTTCGCCATGAATTTCAACCCCGACTGACATGTATGTCCGACAATGGATTCTGTGAATCTGTAATTCGTCCTATCTATTTACTCCTTCTATTCGGAGGCTGCGAGATTGGAACTAAATCACACTCTACTGCGATCATCAGGCAACGGAACATCCTTCCGAAGGTAGAAGCTTATATCATCTCCCCTGCGAGGAATCGTCGCCGTTGTAACACGGCTATCACTTTCATCAACTCCTAGGGGGTCGTTAGAGGGGTCTTCTACCCATGAGATGCCTGAACCCCAGTAACTGAACCGGTTTTGCTTTATATATCTCCAGTCATAATCCTCCCATCGGTCTTCCGCCAAAGTTTGGATGTAATGCAAAGAGCTTCCGGGCCATAATGCTGTCACCCTTCCGTTCGTTTTGACTTGGGAGTGGAGGTTGGTGGTCAGCGAAAGGTCTGAGATACTAGGAGAACGATTGAGCCATACACCAACTATGACATGTCCCTGTCCACACCATATCTTGCATATACGCATTTGTGTGATCAACAAAGTCGTCTTGGGCTTCTTTTCTCACGTCGAATGATCGGACCTTTTGGCGTAGCGCCTTCCTCAAAAGCCGGATAAAATAGTCGCTCGTTGCCTCGAGAGAACCTGATCGATATGTTAGGACTAGATTGAGTTATGTTTGCCTCATCAATGTACTCACCCATCAGACTACCATTTGATATGGGCGTGTTTGGCCCAAGGAAGGTTAGGTAATTGGGGAAACCTGCCACGCCGATTCCCATATAGGAGGTCGGATCAGAACGCCACAGGTCCTGCAAATTGAGACCATCCCGGCCAATGATAGGGAACCGAGGTCTGAACGTGGTGTCGAACCCAGTGGCGGCAATGAGTACATCAGCTGGATGCTCCACGCCTCCCGATACGACGACACCAGCAGCCGTAATCTTCTCAATAGGGTGGAAATTCGCCTGGACATTGGGCTTCTGTAACGCGACGAGGTACTGCTCACCAGGATTGATCCGTCTGCACCCAGCCTCGAATGACGGAATCAATTTCTTCTGTAGATTTTTGTCTGTGATGAGCTCTCTCATTCGAGACTCGAATTTAGCTTTCAAATCTCTCTGCTCCGGAGTCTTCTTGAAAAAGGCAAGGAATCCGCCGTTGCTATGGAACTCATTGTCAGTTCTGGACACGCGAAGAGTAAGCTAGGCAAGCACACACAAATGATTTTCAAGCTCCTTGCGAGTCTCTAGGTAGAAATTCTCGTCCTTGGAAAATCGGCTCTTGTCCTGCATGCTATAAACCGGGTTCGGATCTTCAGGGTCAACGGAAGTGATTCCAGCAGGTGCGGTGATCCACGAAGGTGTCCGGATGTAAACATCGACACGACTGCATATTGGCTGGATCTGGGGCAGCAGTTGAACGGCGCTTGCACCGGCACCAATGACGGCGACCCTTTTACCATCAAGCTTTATGCTGGGGTCCCAGTTTGCGGTGTGAAGCTGCTGGCCTGCAAAGTTTGAGAACCCCGGTATACTAGGTAGCTTCGGGTTGTTAAGAATGCCGCCCGCGTTCACCAGAATCTCCGACTGAATAACATCTGTCCGTCCTTCAACTCTGATATTCCAATTCGCTGAAGTTTCAGACCACCTCGCTTCTACAACCTTACTGTTGAAGTTGATGAATTGGTTGAGGCCGTGAACCTCGGCAAAACGTTTAAGGTAGGCGTGTATTTCATCCGATGAAGCATAGCTAGGTACTGTGGTTCAGTCTGCTATCGAACAGTTCCAAGCCGATGGGCCACAGGCAGATTACTTACAACTTTGACCACGACGGATTTGGGGCAAAGGGATACTGATATATGTGGCTTGGAACGTCACAAGCGCATCCTAGAGTGAGATTGAAGTCTTCATCAGTCGAGAAATTCTCCGTATGGTGGCTACATTGATTTTGTTGTCACGCGGGAACAACGAACCTGGATATTTATTCTCGAGCCACGTTCCTCCTAGATCAGGAGACTTCTCGAATATTGAAAATGTGACGTTACCACTCAAATGCTTGCGGAGTTTGTACGCTAATATACAATGGACTGTGATTAGAGTAATTCAAATGGATATGCGCTTGGCAAAAGGGGCGTATCTTTTCAGATCAGGGGAAACTTGTCATACCCATCAGCAGCCCTGATACCCTGAGACACAGTGTTAGCTCAAACTGACCCTTTTCGCGGGCATGCCAAAGACTGACCCTGCACCAATAATGATGCAATGGAGGTGGCCACCTTTGGCTTGGCACCCGCCGTCCGGGCTTTGATCATTACTTGCAGTCGTCATTGCCCGCCCGAATCTGTATATGAGTGAGAGAACCGAAGAAGCGAGTCGGCAAGAGGAGAATCACCAGACAAGAGACTTTTTGCATTTCCAAGAACTACTTAGTATCCTGCCAGCATCAAAACCTGGAGATTCAAGTAGAACAAACAGTAATGGGTTTACAACAGCTGCTATCTCACCTTGCGGCTCCTGGGTCTCCGGCGGACGGGCCGTTTCCGACACATATCGGGGGGGGGGGGGGCGATTAGAACTATTCGGGCTTGATCTCGATTGTCGAGTCGCCAAGACTAACAATCTGATATCGTTGTCATTTAAGCCAAGCTCAGGCAGTGAATATGTCTGGCCGGCGACTCGCTGATTCCTAGGGCTGGTGAGACATGTTTGGCCCGCCCGGACACGGGCCGTCTTCCGTCCCCACCTTGATACGATGTTGGATTATCACGGACAGGGACGGGAACCGGGACGGAATTGCAGCTGCGAGGAGTATACAAGTAAATTATAAATGTTCACATGGGTTAGGAATTATTACGGTGACGTTGAAGACGCCGTGCGTAGTGAATCTGTCCTGCATTGTCTAAAAAAAAAAGGGCGACCTTATTCTACCTGCTACGGATGAATCGCTGAGTCTCGACTTTCTGCTTCAAGATCAAAATTGTCCGGTGAAAGATTCCCATCAATAGCTTATCATGAATAGGCTCCTAGGGCTTGTGAAGACTCCGGCCGAGAGCACCTTTGAACAGACGCCGACCCTGGCTTTGCCGTCCGTTTGGTACAGATCTCCAGACATGTACGAATTAGAGAGAAGAGCCATCTTCTCCCGAAAATGGATGTTAGTCTCTCATGAATTGCGACTTCCGAAGACAGGAGACTTTGTCCGAATCACAGAAGCGGGTTTCCAGTTCTTCTTGATCAAGGACCGTGAAGGCAACATCAATGCGTTTCATAACGTCTGTCGACATCGCGCATATCCGATTATTGAACGGGACTGCGGAACCTCGAGTGTCCTTGCGTGCAAGTACCACGGTACGTCAAACTACATTATCGCAGCACAGAGGCATTTGTCTCCCTGTCTGACGAGGTGCACAGGATGGTCGTATAGCTTCAAGGGAACCTTGGCCAAAGCACCAAAGTATCAAGATCTGTCAGGTTTCAAGAAAGAGTCAAATGGTCTATTCCGTATTCATGTTCACATCGACGAGCTCGGCTTCATCTGGGTTAACCTAGACTCGGAGAGCACTCCGCGCGTCTCATGGGATGACGACTTCGGGGGTGTTGACCGCCAATCACGACTGCAGAAATTCAATTTCGCAGAGTACCACTTTGATCATCAATGGGAGATGCTAGGGGAGTACAATTGGAAGACTTTGGCTGACAATTACAACGAAGTAAGTCGAAACAGATATACCATGAGCCACATGTGGTCTGACATCGAAAAGTGTTATCACTGCCCCACAGGTCATCCAGCCCTGAATGGCCTCACTGACCTCAACAAATACTGGGTTGAGACGAAAGGCGGCCATATCCAACATTATAACACAGACAAACCCGATGTCACTGGGTTGGGGATCTACAGTACCTTTTACTATCCCAACGCGTGCATGACAGTCTCGTGAGTGCTCACTTCACCAGAATCAAGGAATCCATAAAGTATATCGGAAAATTCTGATTTCGAAAAAGTCCGCACTTCTTTTACATGATGCGATGCATCCCAGTCTCCGCCACTCAAACACAGATGGAGTATGAGTTTTACCGGCACAGAGATGCGACAGATGAGGAGTTCACTTACATCACTGAGACATTCAAACGGATCTTGACAGAGGACAAAGATCTCTGTAATGCTGCTCAGAGGAATCTGAATGGGAGCGTGTTCATTAATGGAGAACTGCATCCTACTGCGGAAAAGGTAAGACTCTTGGCAGATTCTAAGAACACTTCTCACATGCCAACCCACAATCACTGACATACGTTGGTAAAAAAGGGGCCATTGTACTTCCAAAACGTCACGAGGAATTTGGTGAAGAATCACCACGAGAGAGAAGCACACTTAAGCCGAGAAATCTGGCCCGCAACGCCGCAGCACAAGCTGGCGGAAAAGACACGAGAGGACATAGAGCTGTGTGACAAGATTAAGTGCTCCTCTTCAGAACTGTTGGCGTGGTAGCATTCACTACATTGATTACATGACTCGTCCAACTTCGATGGAAAACCACAAGGGGGACAATGGATGACAAACTTGCATGGGACAGCGTATTTGAGGGCATCAGGACCTCTCCGTAGGTAGGTGTAGGAGTTTTAATTGGCAGATGAATTTGGGATGCAAATACCTATAACCAAATGATGAAATGTGTTGAAGCGCCTTTCTCCTTCACTTATGCTAATGTCACAAATCCAAGTCCAACCATGCATCAATCGTCCTGTTATAAGCATCCGCTCCTAGGAAAAAGCCTGGCGGGCTCTGAGTTCTGCCCATGGCCTGCATATACGATGGGGTTCTCTCTCCTGGGGCTACTTCTGGAACAGATGTGGCCCTTGGGATCGGGGTGCGCGAATCCAAGAGGGTCGCATCTTGCCCCGGGGCATGGAGTGGCGTCTCCTTGTGAACCGTCTTGTGACCAGCAATGCCCTCCGAGCCAATCAAGTCGAACTCTGTTTCAACCTCTCCTGCCTCCATTTCTGGAGCTGATGAAGTCGGCAGAAGCGTATCGCCAAAGACCGATGAAAGATTCTCAGACAAGCTTGAATATCCCGCCTTCTCGTAGACCAATATTTCCCAGAGTAACGCTGCGTCGATCGACCAGGTCTGCGCCTCCTGCGCGTGGTCATCCAACCGTGCCGTAGAAGCGTCCACAACACCAACAACACTCTTTTGTAGTCTCTGCAACTTGTCCGCCTGGGAAAGAAGATAATGTTAATCAGAATGCGATAGGTGGTTTGAATGTGGCATAGGTACCAAGCATACCGTGACGCTTATGTTAGGCCACATATGCCCCAGTCTCCGCAAGAACGTCATGCACTTTTCAAACCCGCTCTGAGCCCTGGCACGAAGTGTATCATTACGCACAAAGCTATGCTGGAGATGAATCGTGGCGATGATGGCAACGCACTGGCCCAAAACCGGATCTGAGATCTGGAAGTTCTTGCTTTCGAGCAAGTCAAGGAAATACATGATCCAGCCCGCGTGGCGCGTGATCTGTTCAAAGGACTGTTGGATAAAAGACTGCGGCATCGTGTGGCGGAAGTTGCGGAGCCTCATCGAGAGCAAGAATGGGTGATTCAGCAGGCAGGGGATCGCGGCATAGACGAATTGCAGGAAAAGCCACGGTCCCCAGTAGCCTCTCTGCTCCTGCAGTTCGGCAGGCTCGAGGTCTTGGAACTTGAAGTTGTTCTCGCGCCAGCGGTATTTGGTCGGTACCCGGCTGTCGATATCGAGGTGCCTCGACATGATGTGTGAGTAGTCGGAGTCTGGTTTCCATGGGGGCAGGGTGTTTGAGTCCGCTGGGCGGGCGGCGTAGCAGCTTGCCATATGCCATACCTCGGAAAGCTGGTTGGTAAACACTAGAATATCATCCTTGTCGTTGTTCCCAGTGCAGGACAACAGTTGTCTTACAGCCAACGGCGAGTCTGTGTAGCTATTGACGGCCTCAGAAGAAAACTCGCCCGTGGCGGACCACCCCGCAGTATGATGCAAGTTGTGTAGGGTAATGAGACTCTGGACGCATGCGATGAACTCGTATTTCTGAATCATGGCCCTGGTTTGACAAGGCCTCAAGGACCAAATCAAGTTCTGGACAAGTTGTAAGCCATGATCGCAGTTCATGTATGCTCTCAGAGTCCTCCCAGCTGCAATGCATGGAATGGTTAGTTGAAGACCATGCTTCCAGGGTCATTGCTACAGACCTGTAAAATCGACCATACTCAGCACGCATAGTGTTTGTAAGGTAGACAGCTGCACCTCACCCTGTGCAACCCTTTCCATAACGAGTCGATAGGACATGTCCGCCAGAGACCTTGTCTTCTCCGAGATCTCCTTCTCGGTTGTTCTGGCAGCAAAGCGTAGACACAGGCTTTGGAGCGCCATTATGAGCTCGTGGTCTCTCGTCTCAAGCGTTTCAAGAAAATTTTCCTCTTCAAATAGTTGCAAGGGCTGCCGATGGCACCAGGTCATATAGAGGCGCGCATAGCCTTGTAAGTCCTGAGGAGCTCTCCCACTGGGCGATCCATTCGTCCTACTACTCTGATTAGCACAATGGTCGTAAAGATATATCGGTTTCTAGACGCAGGATTGTCACTATGGGTCTGGGGCTTCTGATGTATACATGCCCTTGCAAATCTATCTCCAGGTGTGTAAGGCTCGGAGAAGGCTGACGATCTGATACGTGTGCCTCGTTTTGTATGGATGAGAATGCTTGTGTGGCCGTTGGGTAGCTGGCTCGGCTGGCAAATTCGGGTCTAATCTAGAGGTATCAGATTTGCTCTTTGATAGACAAGATTCCAACTAGTGCTTCTTGGGCCATGGCTGACTGTAGGCACTGGATAAGCTGATCCAGCTTGCTTTCGAGCTGATGGATCCTCTCTTGCTGTGGATGTCGATCAGTCTACTGCTTGTCATATAACTGAATTGACTGACAAAGTTTAGCTAACCATTGCGTGGCTAGGCCGTTCATCTTCTCCTGTGGCATACACGCAGTTCTGGCCGAGGCGAACGCAGTAGGAGCAGGATGGCCTCTCCCCAGGGCATTTCGACTTTTTCCTTCTGTATTATGTCAGTGACGGAATCACCGGCTCAAAAAAGAGGGAATATGATTGATTTCAGGCTCACCGACATGGCTCGCACGCCTGCCGTGCTCGTTTTGATGGTCTGTATTCGTCCATCATGGAGTTGGTGTGCGTCGCGGTATTTCGTCGGCCTAGTTCCGCTCAGCAGCGCCTCGTTTCTTGCGCGGCTGAAGCCAGCTCAGGTTTTCTGGCAGGGATGGGGTGGATAACATAGTGCTTGTCAAGGTGGGAGAGATGCCGTGAGCTTGCCTGTCTTATCTCTTTGAAGGGGACCTTGGCTGAAGTGCGGGGATCTGCAAGGGGTGGTAGGTGCACAGTGAAACCCTCAGCCATCATCCCATATCAATGAGATTAGCTACCCTGATAGCAAAACTTTAGAAGTGATAAATACCCGAGATAACCTTGTGGAAAGGTACGTTCCCCCGGGCGGAGCTTGTTCACTGCATCTCGCCTCACAAATACAAGACAACATCCGCTACAGGGCCAAAAATTACCTGCTTGAGCGCTATGATTGTCACGTCTTCTGGCACCGCGTGAAGAAGATTACAGCAATATTTTCTCTTCATTTGGTCTGAGTATCTGCCAGTCAACAATATACCAAACGGTCCGGGCACTTTTGGGCGTAAAGGGTTGTTGTGCTCGTTTAAGCCGGCCTATCAGGAAAGTCGAGGAAGTTGGAATGTCAAAGAAAGCGTTGCTGATGTAAGTCGGCTGTCGTCATCACAGGGAGTCGGAGTTAGTGCGAGGCCCTCTCACTAAGCAGGATGCTTCGCGTTTAGTGTAAGACCGAGTGTAAGCGCTAATGACAAACACTCCAAACATTTGCTTGCTAAGTTGTGCGAACGCATAAGCGCGACAAAGAGGCGCTGCCAAGTGGTTAGAAACCCATGCCAAGGCTCTGGATTTGGGCATATTGTGCATTACTTGGGCAAGACTGAAGTACTACGCGATGTATATATATAAGGTCCCGGGCAATTTGCATCTTAGAGTCAAGAAGCATTTATCACATCTACTCACTTTTACTCTTAGAACGTCATCATTAAAACAAATACTATTTAACATATAATAACAAACAATACAACACTATGGTGAAGCTATCCGAGATCCAGGCTGCTAATGCCGCCCTCAAATCCACCCGTCCTCTCACAGCAGTTGTGGTAGGGGGAACCAACGGCATTGGCCGGGGCTTCCTCGACCAGCTCGCTTCAAACACCACGAACCCAAAGATCTACATCGTCGGGCGGAGTGCGGCGGTTCTAAGCCAAATACAATCCGAACTCTCCAATATCAACCACACGGGAACCTACATCCCCATACAGGCAGATGACCTCACACTACTTTCAAATGTCGAGAAGGCCACACAGCAAATTCTGGCCCAAGAGAAGCAGGTTGATATTCTGTTCATGTCTGCCGGTTTCCTAACATTTGCCGCTCGGGACGAAACCATCGAAGGGCTGGATAAGATCACGTCGATACGCTACTATGCTCGCATGCGATTCCTCCTTAACCTCCTCCCAATACTGGAGGCAGCACCCTCGCCGAGGGTTGTCTCCGTCCTAGCAGCAGGCCAGGAGGGCAGCATCTTCCCGGACGATATGTCGCTCAAGGACCCCAAGAACTACGGCGTCGCGAGTGCAGCTGGCATGGCAGCGTCTTACAACACCCTTTTTATGGAGCAGCTGCAGAAGCAGCACCCAAGAATCAGCTTTGTACATACTTTCCCGGGTCTCGTGCGGACGAACCTCCTGCAGACGGAGCATTTTGGACCAGTGTTCAGGTTTTTCATCAATTGGATCGTGCTGCCGACAATTGGGAGATTTGTTTTCGCATCCCGG
The DNA here is from genome assembly GCA_000800745.1 of Diaporthe longicolla. Classification (NCBI taxonomy): domain Eukaryota; kingdom Fungi; phylum Ascomycota; class Sordariomycetes; order Diaporthales; family Diaporthaceae; genus Diaporthe; species Diaporthe longicolla. The sequence continues at coordinate 116,739 of JUJX01000010.1, read as the reverse complement.
GAAGACGCCGGGTCGAGGCATCTCTTCGCAGCGACAAGTCCCATGTATGCTGCGGCTGAGCCGGCTGAGGCGATGGCCGTCGCTGGTTCGAACAATGTCAAGGGAAGCGGTGTGTACACTTTGGACGAGAATACGAATCCGGTGCAGAATGAAAAGATTCTAGGTCCTTATAGAGAGAACGGCACGGGCCAAAAGGTGATGGAGCATACCATGAATGAGTACAAAAGGATTCTGGGTTGACGGCTCAAGCCGTCGAGATGGCGGATTTGATTAATCGATATGTAAGATGCTGGTAATATTCGAGGAGAGGGTTGTATTTACAGACCTCTAGCAATAATATGGGTTTATTCATAGCAAGAATTTCAATTACTTAACCTTTAATGTATTGGCTGTATTTCGGAAAATACTTGAAAGTGTCCTGCAGCCTGCGATTCCAAGGCGCTGTGTTTTAGTATTGCTACCGTTTTGGGGAGAGATAAGCTGCATTCTTCGCACAACAAGAGAACCTTTAACATCCAGACACCAAGATACTTTGCCCACTTGCTACTCACAGAGACAGGGATAATATCAAAGACCAATGGGAGGACATTACCATCATAATCCCTTCAAGAGATGGCTGCACAGAATCTTTGCGGATGCTCACCAGGTGCGGTGAACGCGCTAGCTGAAGCAATAGGGAATTCGCCCCGTTTTCTGGAAGACTTGCTGAGATTAATAGGAGGAAGTGACTCAAGTGAGACTGATTCTAGCACTAAGTTGGAAGGGTATGTCTTCACACTGGAACGGGAACCACTGCATGCTCTGATGTTGTGTATTGAATTACATACTATAAGATTGATGATTCATCTGTGATTTATTCTCTTCTTCTTGCTCCTATTTTTCTTTCTCACAAGAGCTTGGAGAAGCATTTCCGATGAGCAAATTGTTGCGTCTGGGACCCCAGCGTATTCCTTGGCCCAAGCCAGCATGAGTAGTGGCCATACCCTAACTCTCAAATGCAGGCCTTATTCATTTGCTGAACGCCTGCAGCGAAAGGACCCCTCGGCCCAAACAACCCTATAATCATAACCTCAGGCGGCATCGGGGGCGACTTTAGCCACGGCTGCACCTTCATCGATGCCGCGGTCAACTGCCCGGCCCTGGACGCCGTCGCGATACACCGGTACGCATCCGTGCCCGGCAACTGGGCCGCCAGCGCCGACAGCTGGGTCGCGTAGGCCCGCGGCAAGCTGGTCTACCTGGAGGAGTGGGGCATCGACGCGTCCAGGTATGACCGCAGCGCTGCCTTTCCCAGCGAGGCGGCCGACATGAACTCAATCGGCCTTCCGAGCTTGCACTGGCAGATCATCCCGCCTGATGTGGAGGGTTGCGAGTACGACCCGGCTAAAGATAGTGGCGATCCATTTGAGATTGTCTACGCCTCTGGCATTGATCTCGAAGGGCTTCTACACGAAGCTGCTCAAAGCCTTGCTCTTCAGGACTGGGGAGGTATTATTTAAGCAATCCGAGAGGTCCTACAATCGAGGAGCAGTCGACAAGCTAGCACATGTTCTGTCACTCACCTTGATTGATATGCCTATACATCATGAGAAGTTTGGTACAATTTGTAACAAGTTGTTTTCTTCGGCGACAATTGAGACTCCATTGCTCCAGTAGTACAATAATTATATAGGGTTGAATTTTGAATGTCATTGTCTTCTAGTCGCTACTGTATTGTCGAAGTCCCTCATTGAGGTTCTAGTTAGGTCTCAACCAGTCTCCTGCCTGGTCTTTCGCATCGTATGCCCCAGCCAAGTTAGCCCGAGTTAAGCGCTCAGGTTTGAGGTGGTAGGACCGGAACTCGGAAGACTGCATTTCCGGAGGCATGCTCTTCAGGTTGTTCAAGATGTTTCGCAAACCCAGCCGGGCCTTCGCCCGGATCGCGTCAGTGTCGTGGCCTCAGAGGCGACCGTCTCGCTTGACTATTTTCCCGTCGATCATCACAGTGTCAACGTCAGCGGGTGTCGAGTGCGGGACTGCGGTCCCTAAAGGAAAGGCAGAGGTGCTCAGGGCGCGTTTCGTGGAAATGACAACAATATCGGCTCTTTTGCCCGGCGCGAGGGTACCGATTTTGTCCCCCAGACCCACGGCCTCGGCGCCGTTTCGCGTGCCCCAGGCCAGAGCGTCACGGACTGAACACTTCAAAGTCAATGGCACTTTTCGTTGGGATTGTTCAGCGTCATGATCCAATAGGCGCAGCGTCTGGAGAGCCAGGCGCATCTGCGATAGAAGATCAGGTGCGACGGCGGCAGACGTATCAATGCTCAGAGATGGCCTGAGGCCGCGGTCGAGGCAGGTCCTCAACGGGGGTACCCCCATCCCCATTTGCATATCAGTCTCCATCGCGATCGATATTTTACCGCCAGACTCGACGATGAGGTCCATTTCATGCTCAGTCAGCCCAGTGCAGTGGATGTAGACGTGCCCAGGCAGGAGCAGGCGGTGGTCGTTGAGCTCCTCGAGACCGTTGGTGATGACCGAGTTACGGACGGCGGCCGTGTGGGAACAGCATAGCATCCCGTGCTTCTTCACAAGACTCAACTCCTCCTTCGTCATGTGGAAAGGTACTGTGCCGACCTGACTGAGAGCCAACCCAACCTGGACAAGGCTGTCGCGAGAGGCATTTTCATTTCGGAGCTGTTCACATGAGCCATCCGAGCTTCCCAGCCGGTCCTTCCTCCCTCCACTCCGCCATAACTGTAGTTGCTCATTCCGTAGCAAAAGAAGGCTCTGATTCCGGAGTCCTTCAAGCCTTGGAGCTCAGCTTCATGCGCAGGCGAGTGGAATATTTCGCACGAGTCTAGGATAGTTGTGACACCGCTATCAATGGCCTCGAGTGCGCCGACAAGGGCAGAGGTGTGCATCTCCTCCACTCCGGTCGCCGGCAGCCAGCGAGTGTAGGTGTTGGACAGGAAGTGCATCAATGGCTGATCAGCTCCGATCCCACGCGTTAAAGACATTGAGACGTGTCGATGAGTGTCAACCATGCCTGGGATGATGACGCCGTCGGTAGCATCGATGATCTCGGCATCAGGAGCTTTCAGCTCAGCAGCATTGCCCACCGCTTTGATGATGCCGTCCTCGACCAGAACGGCGCCATGCTCGAAATCTCCGAGGCTCTCGTCAAGAGTCGCCAGGTACCCTCCAGTGATCAGGTATTTCTCACTCATGTTGCTAGTGGGTTGTATCTTGTCATACGTGCAAAGGCTGGCTCAGAGTTTCTCAATTTTCAGGCGTTGTCGACCAAACTGTGCGGAAAAAGATGGTAAAGTGTCAAGTCCATGTAATCGCGTTCGATCATCAACTCATGTACTCAGGAGGACCGGCTGCCTATTTCACAGATCTTGTTGCTCTGGCGGATTCTAAGGATTACCGACAACCCCGACCTCCGCAGACTTTGAAAAAGGATGAACCCCATTGAGTCGAGCCTCGCGACGCGACTGCGCGCGAGATGCTCGGAGTCAGTCACACGCGATCAATGGCCGCTTGAACAGATCTCGGAACGGTGTAACCCAAATTTTGAAGTGGTTCATCAGGCCTCAGGGGTGTCATTGGGTTGGTTCGGCTTCTGCCACACGCTTGACAGAGTGGCACTTCATACTTCAAGGTACATAAAGCGGGAAACAAGTTAACGTTTCGAAAGTTCGACCCATTTTTTCACTACTCTTTTTCGAATTTCCATTGGTGAAGCGACGTAGACTTCGATCCTCTGTTCTTGGCCGAGAGCGTCCTTCGGGGAGGTGAATAAAGACGAGAAGCCGAACGGATGGCAGCAGAGCCCACATGTGAAGCCTCAGCCCCGCATTTTCGACCCTTGAAAGAGTGTTGATTCAATCTTATTTGTTATCGGTATTTTCAAGGCTCACTTCCAAGGCGGGGATCCTTGGCGTCAATCCAATCATCCCTAGTGCCTGATTTAGCATGTGCCTCTGTAGCATCGATGGGAAGGTTGCCACGACTAATGATTGTGCTGCTGGCAACGTTTGTTTACGAACACCGCGCTGGAATGTTTCCCATCGGCTACACAGGCATGATTGCAAACATTGCATAGTCAGCTAAATGTAAAATCTATGGATAGAATATGCCTTTCATACGTGTCCCTGCCCTTATCGTTCAAGGCTGGAGCTACCAACCCCCCTTCAGCCGATTCGGCTAGAGCAACATGAGGCCTGTATAAAACTGCAACTCCCCGGTATATGAGGGTAAAACGTTTAGCCTGACGGGCCAATATTACTCTCATAACATCGAAAAGAATGAGGAATCGGATGGTCTCGTAGATTTCGCCTACAATCGACCCGACTCCGCTGGACTCCCGGGCTCATCGGACTCGGAGGCCGACGGCTGCGAGCGTGCGAACGCGACTCTGCGTCACGTTGCAGCACCCAACCAGTCAGGATTCTCGCTGGCCTGGCTTTTTCTCTCACGAAGATGAATTCAGGGTATGTCTTATTACTTCTGCTTTTCAAGGCTCGAGCACGCTATTCGAAGGCATAACCTCCTTTGCTCCAACTACCCTAAGGTACTCTCCTCCTACGCCATTCTCACCTCTACGAACATGTTATACCAGGATGCCGCATCCCCGACAGGCTCGTGCTCTTTTGGGAAGGTGAATTATGCTCGCCGGGGCCAGTCGCGAGCGCTCGTAAAAGTTTGATACATTCAAGCATGGCGATGAGTCCCAACAAGCGAGGTAGACAAACCCGCATCTCTACCTGGAAAATCACTCGGCTGTGGTAGGGAACACCTGGGTTAGTAAGAGCGTTTGTGTCAAGATCTAAGGCTATCTTCGTTAGGTGGTGCGGTAATGGAGCATACCATAAATACTAAGCACGGGAGAAGTTGGGATGGCGGGTCGGGTTTGGAAGTTTACGGGTGTTATTGGTCAATTTGCAAAATGGCAGTACTATTTAGGGGCCAGGATCTAGAGAGACTTCAACGACATTCCATTTTAATAACAATATTAATATTAGCATTAAAAGTTTCAACCCGAAATATAGTTAAAGACTCTTCAATTCTCGTCCTACTCCTGCAAACATTTGAATATTGGTTAGAGCTATCAGGGGTCGCCCCAAGCCTCATGGTCTAAAGCAATTAGCTACTAATCTAAGAATACATCGAGAACAACAAAAATACTACATAACACTAGCGTCACCCATAATTGGTTCAAGCTAGATCTTGTTTTCAAGATGACTTTTCTGCCCACCTACCTCGCGATAGAATGGGAGGTTAACTTTAAGGCCTGATCAGTGACGGAGCCCTTCCTCCAGAAAATTACAACGATGGTTGTCGGTCCGGTCTAATCTTGGCAATGCAACAGATGGAAGGGGGAGTGATCGAATCAAATGGTGGCTGGCCAAGACGTTGACCAGATATCGTCGTCTTACCACACCTCTGCCGTCTCTGGACAAAATTATCATGGCCCTGCGATGCTATAGGTCGCTGAATGCGGCGGACGATTCAGACCCCAATCGTGTCTCAGCGCATTGGGTAGTTCTGCCGAATCTCAGCTGCATGTGCTTGCTTTAGCGGCAAAGACCTTCAGCTGGATTGACACCAGTTCTATTCCTTCTCCAGGGCTCAAGATACAATGATGTCAATCCAAGATCTGCTGGAATGGAGCTCTTTGCAACCGGAAAATATCTCGATGGTTTGCAGTCGCACTTGGTCGAGTCGAGTCCACGATAGTTGGATCGCAACTCGCGTGCGTAGCAGCCCGGTGATGACATCCCTTGTCAACTGGGGACCATCCATCTCAAATCTCACAGTCATACTATGACGATATACCCGCCTTCAACAGTGATCCCCGTCTACGCCGTCTTGACAGGCGCCGGTATCCTCCTCACATGGCTCCGCTTCCATGTCCGCATCCACCATGCCAGCAGCAGCTTCGGGGCAGACGACATCCTCATTGTCGTCGGGGTCATCGTCACGACCGCCTGCGCCGCGATCCAGTTCTACAACGCCGTCGACGGGACGGGCGGGGAGGCCGTCAGCAGCGCGGACGCCGACGCCCGGGCCCTCGTCGCGCACCGGATCAACTACGCCATGATCGTGATCGAGATGGGTGCCTTCGGCACCATCAAGCTGTCGCTGCTCTTCTTCTACCGCCGCATATTCGGGGTCTGGCGCGGCTTCCGCCGCCTCAACAACACCCTCATCGTCTTCATCGCCCTCTGGACTTTTGTCTTCATCCTCGCCGACCTGCTCATCTGTGGCAAGGACGTCACGCTCCAGCTAGCTCTTGACCAGACCAAGGCACTGCATGGTTGTGGAAATAAGGGCATCTTGTTGATTGCCTTTGCCGCGTCGAGCATACTTACCGACGCTCTGGTGCTGGGGCTGCCCCTGTTGTATGTTCGCCAGCTGCAGATGGCGCCCAACAAGAAGCTCGCTGCTGCTTTTGTTTTCTTTCTGGGAACTGTGTAAATGCCCACCCCACCCCTTTCAATACTTTCATGGACATTTTCCCTAGACTAACCAATTGAGCAGATCGATACTGGCGGGTATACTGCGGCTGGTCTTCTTGTGTGTGGCCTACCCTTTAGGAAGATTCAAGTTTGGATATGTTGCCCCTCCGGATGAGAAAGAACCATTCGTCCTGTCAGTCTTTAACCCCACGTTCTGGGTCATGGTCGAGATGTGTCTGGGAGTCTGGGCTGCAAACTTGCTTCCGCTGTGGCCACTGCTGAGGGGCCTGAAAATTCAGGTTACTTTCGGCGCGATCTGGAAAAAGTTGTCTTCTTCGGCGTCAACGGGGACTCCATCGGCTTCGAGAGAGACCCCATCACAGAAAGGTTGGCCGCAGGAGAGAGAGCAGCCTAATTACGGCTCATACAGCTTTGATTCGCTAGAGATGTATCCCGACCAGGGACATAGCAGGTAGATGGCCATAACGATATTCAACACGTATTCTGAGAGAGTTCCAGCGCCTCTCTATGGTTGTGCAAGATTGTCGAAACTGATGATCCCAACCGATACAGCTAAGGCAAGGCCGGTTGCTGCTCCTCGTGAAGGGTGAAGTGTGTCTTGTTCAAGGCGCACGAGGCGCGTGCATGTACATGTATATCCATCCATACATACGGCACCTCCACACCCCTCTGATAAGAATGACAGCAGGGAAGAGGAAGAAGCCTGTACATCAAAGAGTCCACACAAAACGGTGATGTGTCTCTGGCTTATCCCCAAGCAACAAGCACATTCTTCCCCTTCTTCCCCTTTCCCTTCTTCTTGCCACCCCCACCAGCACCAGAATCCTCACCCTCACCACCCTCCTCGGCTGCTGCCTCATCCGCGGCACCGCCACCAGCGCCGCCCCACGAGAACCCAGTCTCCCGATTACCCCCGAAATCCCGGCGGACACCGCGGCCGCCACCATACCCAAAGATGGTGGTCTGCACCTTGGGCGCGGCAGGGAGCGCAGGGAACGCATCACTACCAGCCGTCGGCGGCGCCCTACCTCCACCGGCACTAGGCGCGGCCCGGCGCACCATGGGCGTGGGCGCAGCCGACCTGCTTCCGGAGGCGGACGATGCCCCCGTCACGGCAGGCTGTGTCCCGCCAATCCAGAGCGGGGCCGACTTTGCCGCAGTGGCTGATTTCTTGCTCCCTGCTGCGGGTGGAAGGGCTGGGAACGCGGCGGATGATGAAGATGCTGCCGACGCCGCGGGCCTCGACCACTGCACGCTGCTCGGCCCGGTTGCGTTAGACCCGGGGACGGCGAGCTCTGCGCCGGGGACGCTGCCCCTGCGAGCCTGGGTACTGTTCTTGAGCTTGAGGACCCTCGTCGTATGCCTCTCTCTCGCGGCAGCGGTGCTGCTCCCACTGCCGGGGTGCAGCGTAGGGCCGGAGCTGGCCGCGGCCGCCCACCCGCTGGAGCTGGTGGTCGCGCCGTGCATGCCGCCCAAGCCCGGGAGGGACGGGTAGTCCTCGTTGATGGCGCGCCAGTCCTGCCAGGCCTTGTGGAGGGCGTCGGCCTTCTTCTTGTCCTCGTAGAGGTCGGCCACCTCGCGGACGAGGGTGCCCAGCGCGTTGGCCGAGGTGTCCGTGAACAGGGAGAAGAAGGAGTCGATCAGCCCGGGCGCGGTGAGGCTGCCGTTCTTGTAGGACGAGATGTGCGTGCGGAATTCGTTGATCTTGGTCTCGTCGTTGCCGAGCAGGTTGGACGCGCGCTCGACGACGGAGCCGTGCCGGACGAGGCGGGCGCGCTCGGCTGGGGTCATGTTGGCCTGGTCGGCCACGGAGAGGGTGGACAGGGAGTCGGCGAGAGGTTGGGATTGCTGTGCTGATGATGACGAGGCGCCGTTCTGTCGCTGCTGGTTGCGGGCAGCGGCAGGTGTAGGGCCAGAGGTGGTAGCGGTCGTCGTGAGCGAGCCGCCGAAGGTGCGATTGGAGATTGACTGGGCAGAGTGGATTTGCATCTGTCGCTGGTAGGCAAGCTCGTCTCGCCGCATTGGTTGTGCCGTGCTGCGAGGCAGAGGCGCGTCTGCGTTGGGGTCTCTACCCCTTCCACGTCCTTCCCTCCCGCCGCCACGAGATCGTCCGCCTCCTCTCCGTTCCTCCTGGTATTGCTCTCGGAGGGCAAAGGTAGAAAGGTCCACGGTCCGGGCATCTCGCCGCACGTCCTTGGATAGAGAGCCGGCATGCTCGCTCAATTGGTGAGCTTTTAGGTCCATCTCCGACGCGAACACCACGAACTTCTTGTCCAGGCACTCCCGGTCCAGACATAGGAAGTGGTCTGTTTGGAAATGCTTTTCTAGGGCATTGTAGTTTTGATAATAGTGCGGTGTCCTAGAATCTCTCTGGTCGCAGAGAAAGCAGCGCTCGTGCTTGTTTCGGCAGTGCTCGTACAGCTTATCGTCGTCGTAGAACCTCTCGCCGCAGAAGCTACACAGGGGATGGCCCTTAAAACCCGTCTGCGCAACATCACCAGGCCGGTCGTCGCCGTGCGCCATGTGCTTGTGCAGGGCCTTGTCCGTGAACAGCTCATGCTCGTGGGTGAAGACCTTCTTGTTGCGCGTGCACAGGTCGCACATCTTGTTGTTGTGCACCGACCGCACATGCCTGTGCAGGTCGGGCCAGCCCAGGCCGGCGAAGTCGCATGACAGGTCCGGGCAGTTGTACCGCAGCAAAAGGACGGTGTCGCCCACGATGTTCTCGTCGGTGTAGCGGATCCCTATGTTCTCGTCCGCGCTCGAAATGTCGGCGTCGGTATAGGCCTCGAATGGTTTCGACGGGTCATCGGTGAAGATGACAAATGGCGCACTTGTTCGGCAGTGTGCGCAGTGCTTATTCTTGTACAAGGCTCGCAGTCGTAACGAGCAGATATGGCATGTTGTGTGGTTACAGGGTGCAACCGAGTGGTGTTGGATCGGGTTGGCGCAAATGAAGCAGACCTCGTCGTCATCGGCGTCAGCGTCGTCTCCTTCAGCCTTTGGTTTCGGCTCTACCGGGGCCCGGAGGGCTTCTTTGGCAGCTGGCGTGAGCTTTGGCCTGTCGTCGTCCTGCTCTTCTGGCCGGGCTGCGCCCTGGTTGTTCCCACCACGACCCCGGCCGCGATTGCCCCCACGGTTTGCCCCAGCGCCATCTCCACGGCCCCTGCCGCGCCTTGAACGATCCCCTCTGCCACGACCACGGCTGCCGTCACCGCGCGATCTCGGTGCAGTATCTCCTGCTGAGTCCGTAGGAGGGGCGCCTCCAGTGTCTGCCATCACGCAGTTCCGTTCCTGTCTATGGGTGCTGTCGTCGTCCGTTGTTCCGTCTGCGGGTCGCAATGTCGAAGTCGAGTCTAGCGCACAAAAGTCTCGCGAGAATTTTGGTCGCCTTCTGCGCTATCAGACCACGGTCGTCTCGGTTGGTCGATGTGTTGTCTCAAGGTGAAAGGTGAAAATGCTGGTTCTATGCGAGGTATTTGGAGGGGCAACTTGCCCGCAGTGCAAAAAATCAGGCTGGGATGCTGTTGTATGGTTGAAGTGTGTGCTAGAGGGACAGACCGTCATACAAAAGCAAACAGCGGGCTTGATTGATAATTGAAGGGAATGGAAGTGGCACTAAGAAGACACCAATTGAGACCTGACGCACAGACCAATCAGCTAGCTACGGGCAGCCCACGTTCAGAGCCTGTACTTTCCGAGCTCGAAATCAAGACCAAAAATCAATCGCCCCAGGGACCCAAGCCAGACTGGGGTCATTTCGACTCATCTCGCCGAGAGAGAGAGACAGACGTTAGGGCAGTGCTAATAAGGTAGGTAATGCGGGCAGTGCGGGCGGGAAGCTCCAAAATCCCACCCAACGCCACCCCTCCTTTCCCATCCGCCTAGCTGCTGGCTGGGTAAGCGACATGGATGACGGCGAGCCCTGTTACCGGGGATTTTATTTTCTGATGGTCTATTATTGATTGACTGCATCAGCACGTAGGGGTCCCTGGTGGTGATGCTGAGGCTGACGAACGCCCAAGCACGTCATCCCTAGCCAGACTCAAATACATTACTTCTGATCTTTGATATTCATTCTTGTAATCTGTCAACAGGCGCCCGAGTACCTGCAGGCGTGTATTTCTTACATGCTTCGTGTTGTACAGATTTGCACTGGCCGGAATTCACACCCACTCAGCCGGATTTGTGGGCCTGCTGTTGCGACACGTCGGAGCCGCAAGAGTCATACCGAAAAGCACCCCCAAAAAGTGCACGGCACCCATCGGCGAGACCCGCGGCAAGAATCAGCCTGATAGAATCTCTCCAGCACTGTCAGCGTTCCAGTTGGCTCGTCTCGTCTCATGTTTTAGATTCAGTATCTGAGAGGTCCTCGATTGCGGCATGGCACCCTGCATTCCGGCTCAGGTGTGGCTCGCCGTCCGCACGCAAAAGCTTGGCCCTGAAGCCCTGCCAGTCGCGCCACAGATCACCACAGATTGCCCATCTGCCCATCCAAGGGGACTATGCTTCATGCTCATGGCCAATATGTTTAGGATTGATTCAGCTATGTGTGCTGTTACCGTATGACTAGTTTGCGCTGTGCCGCCCAAAAAACAAGTGATTATCCCGCCAGCAGCCAAATGGGCACAGCATCCTGCAATGACCTGGCCCTTCGTGCTGGTCAGAAAGTCTCATGGAGCGCCAGAGGCCGTCTCTGTCGTGTCCGAGGCTCTTTCCAGCATGGCCCCAGACAGGACGAACAGGACAGACCACTGTAGCTCGAGCCCCGGCCAGAGGGTCTCAAGGATATTCCTACTCCCAAACCGCAGATTCCAACCCCTATGTATGCAAATCATTAGGTCGTATTTCAAGAACGCCTGCCCCAAATCGCAGTGCACAGCCCATTCATGGTTGCCAAATGTGGCGCCAGTCGCTCTACCCAACCGATATTCTGTCTTCCCTTTCCTCGGATTGCGCCAAAGGCCTGAAAAGGGGTATGTCGACTCGCCGGTCGGGTCGGGATCACTCGTCGAGCGGGTAGAGCTGGCTGCCGAGGAGCTTGTTCATGGAGAACATGTTGACAGTGCTCTGCTTGAATACTGCCTGGAGCTTATCGTCGCAGCGGATCTGGCGCTTGTCGGTGGGCTCCTGCAGGTCGTTCGCCTTGATGTGCTCCCAGAGCTTTTTGACAACTTGGGGACGCGACAGCTGTTCGAAACGGGGTTAGCCTTGTGCCCTCCCTTTTGCCTCAGCCAGACCGTCCAGTCTGGTCCAGGCACAATATAATACGTACCCGCTCGGCCCCCACGATCTCCTGCAGCGGGAAGCTGAGGTTGAACTCCTTCTGGAATCCGCCGCCGGCCTTGCGCTTTTTTGTGGTACCCGAGTCCTCGGTGTCCAGGTCGCTATCATCCTTGACCTTGGCGGAGCTCTTCTTCTTGGGCTTGGACTTTGTCTTGGGCCGGTCGTTTCCGCGTCGGGTCTGTCGGCCGCGTGCTAGCTGGTTCTCCTGCGCCTGTAGCTCGCGGGCGAGGCGGGCGTCCTCGTCCTCGACCATTGACGACGTTCGCTTCTTGCGGGGCGCCGTCGACACCTGGATCTCGCCCCCGGAGGCATCGTCCATCGCATCGCCATCTGTATCCCCATGCTCGTGCTTGGTGCCATTCGGCAAGCCATTGCTAGCGACATCGTCATCGTACTTGTGTGGGGGCGTGGGCATAGCCTCGGGAGGCGTCGGCTCCTCAGCTATGGCGTCGAAACGCTGCTCGATGAGGGTCTTGATAGCATTCTGAAATGTGTCGAGCACGGTCAGACCAGCCGCCGCAGGCAGGAAGGAGGCTTGCAAGGGACGGGAAGTCGAGGATATCTTCTTACCTTCTGGTCGCTCAGGTCCTTTCCTCCAAGCGAACGTTCTAGTGCCTGTCGCACTTTTTTGCGCGAGACAGTCGCGAGATCGGCAGTGGCAAGGATGCCATCGATAATCGCGGTGTACCGGTCAACCTCCTCGGCAGACACTATTTTTTTAATGACTAGTTAGCACAGGAGATAGATTGTTGACACGGCGGTTAGTGATCACTAACGAGGTTCCGACATGTTGGGCGAGTTGCACCAAATGCAATCAAGCAGCAGGGCGGCGGTGTAGCGAACGTCGACTGGTCGGGCGCTTGATGCCGGCCCGGGGTGGTTGGGGAATGCGGGATGCGACAGGCGCGGGTGCTAGCAACTTAGGTCGAGTACGCAGCAACAGCTCTTTGGCGAGGATGAAGGCGTCGAGAGCCTCAAAAAGACGGTGCAGGCGACGGGTGGTGGGGGATTGGGAAACGTGGTGGGTAGGGAGCAGCGAACGCCTTGATCAAAGCATAGCTGTTGTTGTTCTCTTTCGGGGGGAGCGCCAGCAGCCGAAACAGGACGTCACGAGGAAGTTTGGATGGGTCTCTGGAGCTGAAGGCGGATACACCCGTGGAGGGACGGCTGGCCAGGAGGGTGCCGAGCTTGTGTATGTTTTGTTGTGTGATGCGATGTGCTTGCTTGGGATGCAATGCAAAGTGCGATTGCAATGTCGTTGTTCGTCGTTGGTGTCGTTGATGATGTTTCGGGATCGGCAATGAGATCGCAGGCGACGCAACGGAGGTACGGAGTACGGTCAGGGCATCAGACTCTTTCCTCTGGCTGGCCGGCTGTGGTGTGAGCTGCCAAGACCCTTGGGACGAACGAGAGTGGATAAGTAGGTAATAAGTACTGTGTGTGTGTGTTCAACGCAAGAAATTGGTGATGAGCCAGAATAGATATGAGATGTTGAATCGATCGGTCAGATGGGCAACCCAGGGCAAGACAGGACAAGAGAAGCGATGCAGCAATGGCAAGGGGAAGAAACGGCGAGGGATCAGTCAGTCAATTTGAGCCTGGTGATGACCTCTACGCATGTGCGTGTTCTGTTCCTGTGTGTGTTGCAGCGAGGAGGAGGGATTGGTGATGCGGTGCGATGGTGCTGGTGCAGGTTCAAGGGGACAAGCGAACACGCAGGTCGTCTCGTCAGCTTGTCCGTTGTCCGTTGTCCCGTCCGTCGGTCGGTCCGCCAGGCCAACAATGGACAATCGTTTTCTGATCTGCTGTTCGCTGTTCGTTGTTTCCGCTTCTGGCCCTGGTGCAGTGTGGTTGGTCTAGGTCCTTGGTCTGGGTGCGTCTGGCTGTCTGGGTCTGGGTTGTCGGAGGGGGGTCTTGGGGGTGAGGTGCAGGGTTGGTCTCTAGTGCGTGGGCGTCAGTGTCCAGCAGGTCAAAGGGACGACCCGTTTCGCAAACTGAGTCTCCAATCCGTGAGGCTCGACCAGGGGTTGCCAGGGAGGTGTGACCAGGTGTGAGTGTTTAGCTTGGCTGCCCTGTGCACCCCGCCAGCCCCGCCGACACATCACCTAACGGAACCTGGAACCTGGGAACCTGGGCAAGTACCTAGCCTGACTGCCTGACTGCCTGACTGCCAGGTTGTGCTGCAGTACTACTGGCTTCCGAGGTCTCTGGATGAGGGAAAGCTGGGGTCATCCGCCTTGTGGGGTCTTGCCCTGTCGCAAGAGGCAGCATCGACTGGATGCGGGTGCACGACGAAAGGGTACGTACCTAGCCCAGGTACCGGCAGCTGACACCACTTCCGGTCTACTACCCCACCTACCTTCACGTACAGTATTCCCGTATCACCGCCACATCTTGAACAGATTTATGTGATTTCATAACAGAGCAACTGTGGCTTGCTGGCCTCTGGTGTGGTGTCTTGCAGGAGATCATCCTATAAGAACATATGAGGGAAGGATGTTGCTCTACAGGAAACTACCCTGTGTGAGGTTGTTCCCCAGATTTTGGAGCTCATCTTTTAAGTGGGTGTCCTGTCAGAGGTTGTCTTGTGGTACTCCGTAGATTGTCCCAGATGAGGTAAGTTTCTCATGTGATGGGAAGATGTCCCGTAGAAGGATTCCTTCTGGAAGTCTAGGAGTTCATCTTGTTTAAGGTCATCCTGCAGGAGGCTGGCCCTCAAAGGATGCCACATAGGACGTCCCATAGCAAGCTTATGGGTCACCTATAGCAAGCCATGCCGATAGGCGACTCCGGGCAGAGACAGTTCGGAGCAGGCCCCTGTCCGTTTGCTATCGATAACGATAACGGTCACCGCGGGGCAGCAGCTAAGATACCTCGCTCCGTACCGGCGTCAATCGCGTATTGCTCATAGCCCGACAGCTTGTTGAGACAGTCTTTGAGAAAGTGCATTTGCTGCTGTGTGCTTGGTCGTACTACAGATCCACAACCAGAATTCCTTCCTCGTTCATTTAGCACAACGGGCAGCTACCAAACAGGGCGCAAGGCAACCACTACCCTGCTGCATCTCTAATTCCAGAAAGGGCCAGCCTCGCACAGTCGCAGCACTTCATCCCCATCACAGCACCTCTCTCACTCGCCCTTCTTCACTCGTCCACACACATCGCGACATACAGCAGCAGAGATGACTTACATCTCCGTGGCAGCTTGCACGCTGCCCAGCGTCCCCCTCGATTTCCAGGGCAATCGAGATCGAATAATCCAGTCCATCCGCCTCGCGAAAGAAAAGGGTGCCACCATTCGAACAGGCCCTGAGCTTGAGATCCCCGGGTATGGCTGCCTGGATCACCACCTGGAAGGCGACACCTTCCTACACAGCTGGGAAGTGTTGGCCGACATCATCTCCGACGAGGCATGCAAGGGCATGCTGATAGACGTCGGCCTTGGCGTCCGCCATCGCAACGTGCGCTACAATTGCCGCGCTCTGTGTACCTACAAGAAGATCTTCTTCCTCCGGCCCAAGATGGCACTGGCCAACGACGGCCTCTACCGAGAGATGCGCCACTTCACAGCTTGGGCAAAGCCCTACGAGACCGAAGACTACTACCTCGAGGATGTCGTTTCCCAAGTCACCGGCCAGTGGAAGGTACCCATCGGAGATGCCATCTTGTCCTGCAGGGACACTGCCGTCGCTTGTGAGACCTGTGAGGAGCTCTTCACACCTCTCAACCCGTCTTCGAACTTGGGCCTCAACGGCGCCGAGGTTATTCTCAACAGCAGCGCCAGCCATGCCGAGCTACGCAAGCTTCGAACACGGCTTGACTTGATTTCAAACTCCACGAGGAAGTTGGGCGGTATCTACGTCTACTCCAACATGACCGGTGTGGATGGCGATGCGCGTATGATGTTCGACGGATCCAGCATGGTCCTTGTCAACGGAGAAGTCGTCGCTCAGGGTTCTCAGTTCTCGCTGCGTCCTGTCGAGGTCGTCACGGCGATAATCGAGCTCGAGAAGGTCAGAAGCTACCGCTCATCAATCTCTCGGAATCAGCAGGGCGCCAAGCAGCGGGAGTTCCCCAGGGTTGAATGTGACCTGCGCTTGGGATTGTCGTCTAGTCTGGTTCCTTCCAAGTACCGAGCGTCCAAGGCCATGGAGCTCAAGATCCTCGATCCTATGGAGGAGATAGCCAATGCGCAGGCCGTCTTTCTCTGGCAGTATCTTTCCCGGACCAACTCGCCCGGCTATTTCCTTGCCCTGAGCGGTGGTCTCGACTCCTCGACGGTCGCCCTTTTTGTCTACAGTATGGCTCGGATGGTACTGAAGGCCATCCAAGACGGCGAGCAGACTGTCCTCGATGACCTCCGCCGTGTCACTGGCGAGAAGTCATTCACACCTTCCAAGCCGGAGGACATCGTCTCGCGTGTATTTCATACTTGCTACATGGGCACTGTGAATTCAGGCGAAGAGACACGGTCTCGCGCAGAGAAGCTCGCGAAGCGACTCGGTGCCTATCACTCCGATATCAAAATCGATGACGCTGTCGTCGCCCATGAGAACATCATTGCGCAGACTCTGGACGGCTTCCGTCCGAAGTACTCCATCGAAGGTGGCAGCCCGGCGGAAAACCTGGCACGGCAGAACATCCAGGCGCGGAACCGCCTCGTCGTGGCCTATGAGCTCGCGCAACTATCTACCACCGCACGCAACACGCCCCGCAAGGGTGGTGCATTGCTCGTCCTTGGTTCTGGTAATGTCGACGAGAACCTGCGGGGATACTACACCAAGTACGATGCGTCTTCAGCCGATATCGCTCCATTAGGAAGCATCTCCAAGACGGACGCCAAGAGTTTCCAAGCTTGGGCGCGCGACAACTGGGACCTGCCCATCATGACAGAGTTCATCGAAGCTACTCCGTCGGCGGAACTTCTTCCCCTGTCCGCCGGCGTCCAAGATGACGAGTCTGACGCGGAGATGGGCTTCACATACGACGAGCTGTCCCAATTTGGCATCCTGCGAAAGGTGGAGAAGCTGGGACCCTGGTCGACGTACCAGCGGTTGCTCGTGGACTGGCACGAGCGGCCCGGCTTTGACCGTCGCAAGATCGCCGACAAGGTCATGCGTTTCTTCAGGTTTTACTCCATCAACCGCCATAAGGCCGTCATCCTCACACCCAGCCCGCACCTGTCGGCTTACAACCCGGACGACAACCGGCATGATCTGCGACCCTTCCTGTACGTGGTGGACTGGCCGTGGCAATTCAAGAAGATTCGCGAGGATCTTGAGGAGAGGGACAATGCAGAGAAAGGGGAGGCGCTGGATAAGGATGTTGATTAGGCGTTGGCTGTCCTTAGAAACCCCGCTGCTACCCACTCACGAGAGCCACAGGCGCCTGGTTCTCGTATCTCGTATTACATGACCCGTCCCCGCAGGATAGAAAGGTTTTCTTGATAGACCTGCTATCACATACACCATTACAGTAGCAATCTCTAGTCACTCACAAGTCGCATAATTATATTACGGCGCCTACTTGGCATGCTCAATATCCCCCCCNCCCCGGATGCGCATTCTCAGCTAGCTGTATCGACATGCGTAAAGCTGCAAATGAGCCCTGAGTGGTCACTCCACGGCACCCCTGTATCACTTTCAGGATCAATCTCCGTATGTAATGTTCCAGGATGCACGACTTCGATATCCGTGACCCTAAGACCCAGCACAGCAACCTTGTCAAGCCGTCCCGGCGGGAACGGCTCCCCCTTTCCATCCAGGCCCCAAGTGAACCCGTCCTCCCCCGGACGCAGACGCTCCCACGCATCCACCAGCCCATTCTCCCGCACCAGGTTCGTATCCCCTTCGGTAACCGGGTTCCAATCGCCTGCGATAAGACCCCGGCTCCCTCCGCCACCAGCCGCGCGCAGGAGGTCAACCGCGATGCTCACCTGCTGCGGCCGCAGGTTCGGCTGGATGGGCAGCGAGTCCAGGTGCACGTTGACCAGGCGGATGCGCCTGGTGCGGTCCCACAGGATATCACAGCACAGGGCGTCCCGTTGGAAGCGGCTTGGGTACCTCACCCGCCAGACTGACCCCAGGGAGAAGCCCCAGGCGCTGTTTGGGGTTCTTCCTGGCGAGGGCTTGGAAATGGGGGTGAACCAGGGCCGGGAGAGGAGGGTCATGGTTGCGAATTGCACGTTGGACCAGTTGGTATCGTCTGCCTCGCTTGATATCCAGTTTTCTCGGGTCCAGTCGTCTTGGAGGAGATATGACAGGGCTTTTTGGGAGACTTCCTGGAGGAAGATTATGTCGGGCCCGTTGCCACCGTCTGCCCGCATTCGGCGGATTTTGGAGAGGATTGCTTCTATGCGGGATTCGGGGTTATCTCCGAAGGCGTCGATGTTCCATGTTAGCAGCCGCAGATTTGGTTCTTGGGGTGTCGGCGTTGATGTTTGGCTGAGGTCAGGTTGCACAATCTCCCAGTTGGAGGTTGTCGTGTTGAATATATGCCAGTGCTGGAAGATAGGTGGGGCTGCATCTGGCAGGTCTGGGAGAGGCGTGGAATGTGACCAGGCCAAGTAGCGGTTGCGAATAGACGATATCAGAGGCATGGTCGGGATTTCTTCTGCTTCGAGTGTCGAGTCATTCTTTTGGGAATTGCGGTTGGGTTTTGGGGATGATGGGAGCGAGAGTACCTGAGAAGTGTAAATAAAAGCCACAGGGAAGGCTAAGGCTGCCTAGGGTCCGCTGCTAAAAATAAAGGGCGCAGTACGGTGGGGTCCATTCCAGTAGATAGAGGTTCCTTCAGACCAGGGGTCGCCGTCCACGGTTGCTACAACTGTGAGGCTCCCCAGCGGGGCCATGGTGCTTAATATCACTACCTGGGTACTTACTTGAGTACTTGACAGATTTCCACTGTAAAATGTGCCATAATCCTCACATAATTGGACTCATCCCAACAAAAAGCGCACGATGTCACAATTATGATTTATATCGCCGGATCAACCAGCTGGCCTGCTCTTTTTCAGTATGCGTTGTCTCTGCTGCTAAGTCCATGTGTGTAGCCTGTAGCTGTACTCGCATCAAATATAAGAATTATCAGCAGTTGGGATCCAGCGTCTGCCATTGGCTCCGTGCTTCAACTCGGCAGTCCGATCCACTGGACGACGTGTGTGTGTTGCGGCCAGTTAATTATCTTGGTTCACTCTGCTGCGGGGATTGGGTTAATTTCTTTTCCAACTGTCGAAAGCGATGCCTGAGACTGGACCCAACGAGGCTTGCACTTTGTGATCCATGCTGAAGCAAGATCTTGCTCTTCCCGACACGACAGGCGACGAATATCAGCTCAAGTGCTCTTCAGCTGCATAGTTCCCGCTTTCGTCTCTTTTGCTTCAGTCATAGCTTCACATTCTACTTAATCATACTAAACCGCTCAATCCGTTCTGGGGCCAGCACGTGGCCCAGGTTTCTGATGCTGTTCATTTGGACTCCTGTGTTGATGCACCCGACAGCTTACAAGATTTGATAACGGATGCAAAGTCTGAGGAATTGATAACGTGGCTCCAGGATAACAATGGTGGAGTGGCAAAATTAATACAAGGTTGAAGGACTCCGAACATCTTACCAGTAGACCGCTAGAAACAGTCCGTCAGTGGTGATTCGTCTTCGTCTTTTGCGGTTAATAGCGCTGTGGATGGCAGGTAGTGGTCACAACATTATTAATGCGAATGTGGACTCCTCTTGGTCACTATACTCATTACTTAGGTACGTATGCTGGGTGATCACCCTGAGAAGATGATGGCGTTATTGTGAGGCACCCTCGCCTAGGAACTGTCATGAATCAAAACGCTTTTCTCCAGCCGCATGCGTCTGACATAGACAATTCAAAATGATATTCAGATATTGAATTGTGCAGCTCTGACCAATGTTAGCTATTTAATTAGAGTTCAGCAATGGTTACAACCCGAGGAAGCCGAAAACCCTGCGTCTCAATCACTTTTCGCTTTGCCTCAACTTTGACACCCGGGTATTCATCCATCTTGTATGGCGCGATGTAGCTTCTGAGATATTTCTTTCCCGTTCCATTAATTGTTCCAGGCTACACCGGGCACCTTTTGATCATCTGTGAAGCTCACGTAACGTCTTACATGTCTTCACGGCCACCACCCCATCTCATCAAAGGCCCGCTAGCCTCAGGCGAAGGAGTCCTCCTCCTCGGCCTCTTCCGATCCGGCACGAAATCACTGTACCACGCCATGCACATCCTAGGCTACGAGCACATCCACCACGCCTCAGAAGATCACGACGACGAAAGCTGGGACCGGATCGCCGAAGCCGCGCGCGCTACATTCCCCATTCTCAGTAGATTCGAGGGTAGAACGAAGTCGCCCGACTTCACCAGGACCGACTGGGACCGCGTCTTTGGCGAGTACCAGGCCGTGAGCGACATCGCTTCTGTCTTCGCACAGGAGTTGATCGCGGCGTACCCCAACGCGAAGGTGGTCCTGGTGCAGTGGGACTTTGAGAGCTGGTTCGCGAGCGTCGACATGGTCTTCATCAGCTCTGTGCTCGACCCGCGCAGAAAGCTGCTGTACGACCTTGTTTTGCGGCCAGTGCGGAAGCTACACTTCTATGTCGGGTTGCGGTGTGTTTGCATGGGGTTGTTTGGGACGGCCACTGCCGAGGACGCTAGGCGGAGGGCGAGAGACGTCTGGGAGGCACATTATGCGACTGTTAAGAAGATGGTGCCCAAGGAGCGCTTGCTACACTTCAAGCCCGGGCAGGAGTTGTGCTGGGAGAGATTCTGCAGTTTCCTGGCTAAGGACGTGCCGGAAGGCGTGGAATTCCCGAGGGCGAATTCCAGGGCAGCCTGGATTGGCGAGACAGCGCAGACAGAGGATAGAATCGTGTCTGGGTGCTTGATTGCCTGGGGCTGGTACCTCTTGCCAATCTTGACCTTCTACCTCGCGCTTTGCGTTCGAGATCCGAGATGAGATGGCCTCAGACGGTATTCTTTGGCCTCAGGCTGTTCCATAAAATGTAGGGTCATGCCAGAGAGACAGAGAAATGCTGCGTAGGAACTGTTCAGAGTTCTGTATTTTCTATATGTCTTCACAAATGATAATGGCTAACGACTAATTCCGCCATCCTACAAACGGACCTCGGGGGGATGTATCAGTGCTCAATTAACCATAGCCACCAATTCGATACTGTCAAATATTAGAGTCACATCTTAGTCTACCGTTTGAGGTCTGGCACAGTCCTTCAGGGCGCAGTATTCGACAGTGCTAGAAATTCTCACGGGGCTTTTTTCTCCATGAATCGTGTTGACTATATCTGTGTCAGCGCACATCATGTGATTGCCCGTATTTAAACGAGCATGAACAGTATATGACAAGTCAATAGGCTCGCACCTTAATTGCCGGAAAAACAGCCGCCTGAAGCGAGAGCGCCTTGTCCATCGGAGACCTACGAACACTATCGTCTCAAGACACACCTAGGTAGACTTGAGATTGTATTCGTATTCTACCTATTAGTTGATAGCTAAGTCGATGGAGATCTCCCTCTAAATTCATCATTCCTCATAAGCAACGATGGGTGCCCTTGGAAAGTGAATTCCAAAGAATCGCTGTGTGCTAGAGCTCCAGCCACGGACGGTTTGGACGCCTTTATTCATGCGGGCACGTGAGAAGTTGGTCGCCGACCTGGCTAGGGTCGATACGCTCGGTCTCCATGGCTCATCCGACCCCGAACCCGCCTTCGCGGAGACGGGTCAGCCGGGTCAGCCGGGCCTTCATCAAGATATCGGAACCCGTGATAAGGAGTGAAAGGGTCCATCGTGTCCAGGTCTACATCCACCGAGGTCGCGTACCAGGGTACAGGCGGCGGGGCATCGCTCCCGAAGAAGCGCTGGACATCATTAGGCAGCCGGGGTGG
The DNA here is from genome assembly GCA_000800745.1 of Diaporthe longicolla. Taxonomy (NCBI): domain Eukaryota; kingdom Fungi; phylum Ascomycota; class Sordariomycetes; order Diaporthales; family Diaporthaceae; genus Diaporthe; species Diaporthe longicolla. The sequence goes on along the minus strand of JUJX01000010.1, from coordinate 95,064 downwards.
CGGGTCACCTAGGGCGTTGGTGATTATGCGTTGGAGCTGGACAAGATCCGGACGGTGCTCCTGTTTGTGCATGAGGCACCTTGCTATTGTCTCGCATAGGAGTGGGGTGAACCTGTCCCGATACTCCCGGCCCTCTACGCTGTCTTCGATCAGCCTGTAACCATACGTCCAGCGCTGGTGCCGTACTGGGACCGGGTCGTATTGGGGTGGCTCTGCGCTGAACATACGTCCAGCCACGGGCGGGAAGTCCGGGTGCTGAAGTAGGAGTAGGCAGAACATGTTCTGGCAGACGGGTCCTCCATTAGCTCGAAACACAATTCTCCATCCGTGGGGGCTGAAATGTATCATACCATTCCGACGTGCCATATGTTCGAGAAGGCGCTGTATCGACCTGGGCCCGACGGAGCCGTCCACCTGTTCCATTCTGGCCAAGGGCCAGGAGTTGGAGGCCCCTGATCCGGACCACGGTCAAGCTGGTCCCATTCCACTGAGAATTGTTCCTGCGGCAAGTATCAGAATCAAGATTCAAACATTTGAATCCGTCATGAGTGTTATTCAGGTGCCTGACAGGAAGATACCATGTAGGTTTGGCCATATTTCTTTGGTCCCACGCAACAGATATTCTGTTCAAAGCACGTCGCGCACTAATCCCGGGAGGTTCAGTCGGCATCCATAGGTCAGCACCAATCTCTGCGACGCCAAAATCTCCAATCTAGCTTGCGCGATGGGGTTAGTAAAGGCAAATAGATCCTTCCACTTCCTATGGGGTTGCTACTCACTTGAAATCTAGGCACCTGAGTATGATCCGGGTTTAGTGGATTTCTCGCCCTGCGCTGGTCGTACCCAATCACAAATACTACTGCGGTGAGTTACTGCAACACTTAAAAGCAACAGGAATAAGGTGAGAGTTGAAGACGATAGAAACAACGCACTGTTTTTTGGGTCCAAGTCGAAGTGCACAAGTCCAGTATACCCCGGATGCGCTGTAGGTGGTGCACCTGGCGGACCCTGCGGTATATCCTCCTGGAGCGGGGGCCCGTCTCTTGGACCTTGAGCCCTGAGGTGGGGAGGGTATTCCATGGCGTTGCACGCCTTGACGAGGCAGTCAAAAATCCGCCATAGCACCTCTGGTGACAAATGGTTGTCTTCACCTGCCAATCTTTGGATCCAATTCCGTAGGTCCCCCATCTTGGCGAATTCCATGAATAGGACGCGTTGGGCTGAGTCTAGGTTGTCGGCGGTCTGGGTTGACCGTTGCAAGTCAGGCCTTGCCTGCCTGGCAGGTCTGACAGACGGATCGGGTAATTTGTCACGGAGGAAAAAGAGCTGCGCTAAGTGTGGCGCCCGAACGAGGGCCTATAGTGAATTGCTCAGTCCCGGAAAACATAGGATTTGGGGTGTTGTTACCTACTTGCATCGTTTCTTTTTCATTTCGGACGCCAAGCCATTGTACCTCTCCATTATCATCCAACTCAATCGAGAACTTCATGGCAACATCATATCCCGCAGCCTGAGCCGCGTTACTTCCCGGAGTCCATCTCCAAAGCGCCACTATGCCGTTGCCGCCGGCTCCCAAAACCTTGATGAAAGTGAATTCCCTCCTTGCCTCAATTAGGTCAGTAATGTTGTGGAACTCTTCTGTGGCTATATCTCTTGTGATAAAATTCAAATTGAAGGCAGGTCGATTCCTCTGTGGAGGACTGTAAAATAGTCTATTGTCGTCGGCCAACGGCGCCCTTGCAATCCTTTTGACGTCTCTCGATTGCCGTCCATAGTCCACCCTTGGAACTCGTCTTGCCCGGATAGCAAGCTCGTGAGCCTGGTTGCGGCCCCCGCCAGCGGGTGATTCGAAATCGGCTTCTATTCGATCTCGAGATCTCAGATAGGTATCGTCCCCGTTTCTATATCTCCAGAACTTTTCTTGTAGAAACTGCTGCTGATCTCGCACTCTGAGCCTATCCGCTTCCAACGCTGGAATCATTGTGGCATGGATGATAAGACTCGCACCAAGTCTTCGGGAGATGTTACGAAGGTCTACTATTAAAATTTCACCGGCATTAACGGCGGTGGAGTTTTGTCTGTCGTGATGATGGTCAAGTGAAATTCACGGAACAAAGACAAGTTTCTGTACACCCGCTTTCGGAACGCCAAGATTCCGCACATCGGACAGTCTGTCTTTGTTGATAATTTCTTCATTTGTGCTCATAGACCCACAGTGACGCTCACATATTGCTCAAATACATTAGAAATTGAATGACAGGGTGATTTCATAATCTAGTAGTACCAATGGTGCGAGGTTCTGTGCCAGGTGCTGGAGGAATAAGAGGCATGAATGGGTTCTTCGCCTTGACGTGCGTTGAATTCGTTTGTACTTTGTCAATTCATGAATGACGGTCCTGAAAATTAGTGGCTGCCGGAGAAGACCACACTGCTTCTACCGAGTAAGGCCGCAGCTCACTAGTATTTCCGGGACAGTGGCTTATCTTGGTAGGTATCTGTCTGAGAGGTCCATGGCCACCGCCTGGGCAGCCGTGCGCGCTAGCATAACAGAGGGGATTCCATTCCGAAATGTTTGAAGCCCTTGGGAGAAGCGGCTATTAAATACCAAGATTTACACCAACAACATTATCGACAAAGAGCACCTAAAAAAATACCTGGGTACTAAAAATCGGATGGTCGACTTAAGCCTTACATTGGCGGTCGGTTGGCACTTGAGCCCTCCACACCAAATACCCATAACTGACCTTTGATACAGCTTGCCTGAAGGCGAGGGCCCAGCTTTACAAAGATAAGTTACAATTGTATTCGCAAGCCATTGTGTTTGATCCGTACATCGCTAGGCAAAGTATGAATCGGAGCCAATTAATTGACACAATCTGCCGGGGTACGTATGGATCACCTGAGACGAATCCATGATAATGGGTTGTAACTGCCCAGGTGTTATAGGAATGCGAGGCAGTCACTTTTAGAAGATTGGCCAATCAGCCGCTAAATAAGAAGTCTCTTAATTTTTCAACAACCAAAGATGGACCAACATCTAACACTACTAGTAAAGGCTCCAGAGGCTCTGATCAGTTAAGATTTTAGTCTGGCTGATAACACAAAGGAAGCCTGTACCGTTTGAATGTTCTCACGGTCTCCCAAGCCAATCTTGCACATCCTCTTGATAGTCCCAAAAGGGATTTATCCGCGTGACAAATTCTGTGTCATCTGGTGGTTGTGGCCTTGGAGGCTGCCCAAAGAATGTGTCTGTCCAAAAGGCAGGGACACTTGCATTGGCCGGTACGACCAACTGCTGTGTGATAATTGTTTGTATCTGCTGAAGGGTTGGACGAAACTCCTGTTTAGCCATAAGACATTTCGCCACGAGGTCGGTTAGAGTCGGCTGATACTGGGTAACCCATTGCTCGTTGGGGTCAAGAAGTGACCACCCGTATGTCCAGCGTTCCTGGTCCGCCGGCAGAGGCACGGGCGCTGGTGGTTCTGCGCTTGCCATTCTCCCTGCCCAGGGTGGTTGATCGGGGTATACTAGCGTCATACAGACTTTCATAATCTATAGTTAGATTTTCAAGTCAGTCTTCCGGAGCACTCTGGGACGGGGACATGAGTGGTCTCCAGGGACGCACCATTCCAACATGCCACACATTGGATGCAGAAGTGTACCTCCCGGGACCTGACGTGATCGGCGGTGGTGGAGCCCACTGTCCCATCCATGGTGGCATCCAAGCTTGTGGGAAGTCCTCTGAAGGGTCCTGTTGATTTGGTATTCTATCCCAGTCTTTACCAAATTGTTCCTGTGATCCAATCTATCAGTGACGGAGAATGAGATTACAAGCACGTGATCTAAGGCGTTACCGGAAGCATATAATTGAGCTTGCCCCCATTTCTGTTAAACCATCTCTGCCTTCGTTCCCGTATTTGTTGTCTCTGTGACGACGCGGGCGTGATTATAGGAGCCCACAGGGTAGCCTCATCTCGCGCTGCACCGAAATCTCCTACCTGTGTTATCTGTCAGACTCATCTGGGTCTCCGTGTGACTTCAGATCAAAGGCCTGCTTACTTGAATCCGAGGAATCGCTGCGTGGTCTGGTGTAAGCCCAGCCCCAGGCGCATCATAATCAGATACAAAGACTACATCTGTGTTAGCAGGGACCACATGGGTACAACGCAGTACCAGGTGATAGTGCACACCATTCGTGGGGTCCTGGCCAAAGATAAGTTAGTTACAAAGAGCTAAAACCAGTCGTTCCGGTACGGTGAAGGTCCCAAGCCTCGAACTTGATGAGAGAGGCGGAGTAGAGAAAGTTTGGGAGGGCCCACAACCTTCCTTTTCAACTCAAAACAGAAAACTTGAATGGGGACGAGTTCTTGGTGCAGATTCACGAAAGGAATTCGAAAGAATTTTGAGGAAGCCATAACTGTGGACTGGATGATCTGAGGTGATGAAAATTCTACATACAAGATCCCCGTGAACGATACCATAGTGCCCCGCGTTGATTCCGTTACCAGGTGCGACCACTTCTGGTAGATAGCCTGCCAACAATGATGTTGTCCAAGGAGGGACCGCAGGCGCAGCTCCTGCAGCTGGCGCTGGAGCTTGAGGTGCGTTGGCCGGTACATACCTTGGGGGGCATTCCATCGCCATGCACGCTTTGATCAGGCAGTCGAATATGCGCCACAGTACGGATTCTGGGAGCCATCGCTCTGTGTTATTGGGACCCTCATCTACTGCCGCCTTGACGAGCTGGGAATGCAAGGTGCCGAATCTGCAGTGATCCATCAATATGTACCTTCCCCGGGTATCATCTACCCTGGTACCCATCTCTACTATACGAGCGGATCTTCTCCTTCCGGGCAAAGCAGCCGTTATAGGGTTGTCTGCGAGGAAGAATCGCTGGACAATATGTGGCGCACGACAAAACATCTGTGGGCGAATAGTCGTCAACACTGGGTGGAGATGTCCTTGGCTCAATGACACTTACAGTCATCATATCTCTTTCGCGGTCTATGTTCTGTGCGGCCCAATCGGGGTTATCTCCTTGCTGGATGACGGCCTTGAACACGACGAGACGGTCTCGATTGCGGTCGGGCTGATACCTCCATAGCGATACCACACCCTCGCCGCCCCAACCTAAACATTTTATGTAGCGAAAGGACGACCTCAGTAGGCCCCTGAAATTGTTCAGGTTGTCCTTCACCCGGTCTTGTGCACTGGTGGGCGGCCGCTGAAAGTTCGCCAACGTGACCACCCCGAGTAAGTTTCGCAAAGGAGCGCGTTGCAGAACGGCGCGATCTCTGAGCCTGGTTGAATTGACCTGAGTGAATTCGTATATCGCATCCTGCCGTGGAAGATGATCTCTCAATCGTTGAAGAATGTTCGCGCGACGCGCGATAGAATCCGCATCCCCATCTTGGGCCCTTCTCAAGATTTCATCAAGGCTAACTTCTACTCCATTCAAACCATTCCTATATCTGTGGAATTTTCGCTGAAAGTATGCCTGTTCGAGGCTTAATCTGAAACGAGCCTCGGTCAAGTCCGCCATGATTACTCCCAAAAGCTTTTCAACTGTGTCGGGCAGGCTGGACACGCCATGCGATAGATGGTACTCATGAGGCGCAAGATGTGTTCCTTCTCGTTTTGGTAGAGTCAAGTTAGATAATTGGTAACTTTGAAAAGAAAGAGGAAAGATCGTTCAGCTTGACGGTGCTCAACAAAGGGCCGGCATGATGCTCAGCCCGTTTTCGGTCTAGTGCAGGTGTGCAAAGTTACAGATTCAGAACGAACACTGGACGACTGTCCCCCGGATGTACACACAAGCATCAATTAAAATTCATTACGGAGATACTCTTCTTGCATAGTTCAGGTGTGTAATGCTTATATTTATCACATGATGTTTGGTCCTGTAAACTCCATCTCTTTATGTAAATAGCCATTTTTCGTAGCAACATGGATTCAAAATATGCGCACTCCGTGAAGCTCGAAGCCGTGGAGAGGACGGAGGCGCCCAAGACGCTTTCTTCATCTACCTGGACGAGGGATCCATCGACGTCCTCACGCAGGCTCCGGCCCAGGAGGAACTGGACCCGAAACTGCCAAGCGGTCTCGGACCGCTCATCCAGGGACATGTTGGCAAGGTCGTCGACACCGCCTGCGATATCACGGAAGACGGGAACGACAGGTATGAGATGTTGAGTTGCCCGTTGGGAAGAACACGTGCGCATTTCTATGGCATCTTTGACATCTGGATGTATTCATGCGTCTCTGCGAAGGAGCCCCGTGCGAGATGAGCGTGGAAGGGCAATGGCGCCAGCGGGTTGTGGGACGTGGGGAGCGGGAATGGGAGTTTGCAAATTTCCGAATTGGGACGGCAAGCGAGAGAGATGGGTGACTAGGTTATATGGAGAGGTAATTCGAGGACAGAGGTGCAGCGATCCGAGGTGCCCTGGTTGCCGCCTTGGTCCTGGCGTGCACGACGCAACATAGTGTTCAAGAACATCTTCATTCGAAGCAAGATATTGTCTGATAACACAAATTCAAGACCCCATGTACGGATGGATCCGAGGATAGCCCAAACCCAAGGAAATATATTTGATAGAAACTTTGAGGACGATGAACGACACGAATCTTGACTTTTCGGAACAGGTTGCACCGAATACCTAGGTAAACTCCCTTCAATGTTGGCATCCCGTAATCCACAAGATTCCTCATGCACTGGGTACTCTGCAGCTCGCCTCTACATCGCCTTTGCGCCGAGCAAAAGTTGTGCACCACCGGGACTCGCGAGCTCCTGCACCGCGGCCACAAGCTCAGCGAGCACCGACCCAACAAGCTCCGCATCCCTCTCGCTGCCGACTACACCAACCCGCAGGTGGCCCTCCTTGACGAATGATACGGCCTTCAAGGGCCTTGGCGCGTCCCCATGCGGGTTCGAGATCTCAAGCCTGGCAGTCGTGCCCGCGAAAGGCATGCTGTCCGCATCATCCCAGTCCTGGTGGTGCACGATCGAGTCGAAGGACCCCTGCGCGGCATCTCCATCCGACCATTGCGTACACTCCCTGGAGATCTTGTCGAAGCCGAGGAAGTCATGCGCCGCAGACTCACTGCTCTGTTGTTGCACGAAGCGCAGCAGGTCGGCCACGGTCCAGGACGCCTTGAAAGGCACCCTTATCGGGGTGAGCTGGTAGCATGGTCCGACAACGTTCTCGACGCCGGCCATGTCGATGCCGCGGCCTGATGTCACGCCACCGAAGGTCACGTCTGCCGTGCCTGTGCGGCGGGCTAAGAGGAGGGCCCATGCGGCCGTGAGGAGGTTGGCCGTGGTGATCTCGGCCAGGACCCGGAAGTTCTCGATGGCGAGGTCTTCTTTGAAGACGCCCCTGTCGGTGGGCTGGGTGGTCTGGCCTTCCAGTATGGAGAGCTTCGAGTCCTGCAGGAGGCCACGCCAGTATCCGAGCGCTTTTGTTTGCATATTTTGGTCCAAGGTTCGGGCAATGTAGGAGGGGAATGGCTCGAATTCGCTGAATTGGTTGTTACTGTACAGAGTTTCGAGATCCTGCAGCAGACGGGGGAGAGACATTCCGTCGTAGAGAGCGTGCGATAGCCTGATGACGAGGCAGTGCTCGCCATCATCCCCCTCGACATGGAAGAGCTTGAAGAACGATGATCCAAGGGTGAAGTCGGTTTCAATGTCCTCGGTACAGATCTTTTGGACAGCTTCTTCAATGCCGTCATCAGCGCTTTGTGTTGTCAGAGCGATGTTGAGCTCATCCACGATGATCTGGAAGTAGGCCGACTCGTGCTCGATGAAAACGGTTCGGAGGATGTCATGGCTCTTGACCAAATCCTTGCAGGCACCAATGAGCCTCCATTGATCAATTTCCTGGCCGAAATGCAGCATGGTATACTGCACAGAGGTTCGTGGGGCCTGGGCCGTTCCTCTGATATCAAGGGCTTGCGAGTCCGTCACCGGCGCGGCATCCTTGATCGACCAGCTCGGGACAGCAAGCTTAGGCCGCACAACATCGGCCAAGAACTGGTCCACATCTTGGACACCCAGGGTGGAGAAGGGCTTGTACGGTAGTGCCTTGCCGGCGGACGATGAGTTGACCTTGAGGACTCTGGCAGCATCACCAAGGCGCATGTGCTGGAAGACATCAGCTACAGAGATGCCATGCCCCTGCGCGCGGAGACCCGACACCAGCTTCATAGCCAGCACCGAATCGCCTCCGAGGCGGAAGAAGTTGTCGTCGACATCGATCTGCTCCGGACGCATGCCCAACAGCTTTGCCCATGCAGACCGGAGAATGTCCTCCGACGCTGAGAGGTTTGCCTGTCCCAGTGTCTCCCAAACCTGGTTGTATCCATCGCGAAGCTGACCTAGAATGTGCGATGCGATCCTTGAGGCGAACGTGCTAAGCACGCCACGGTCTACATGACCCTCCTGAAGAGGGAGTCTGTCGACTACCACATACGTCGACGGCTGCAGATTGGACGGGAGGTCATCTCTGATGAATTTGTCAAGCTTCTTCAGCGCGGCCGCAAGGCTTAAGGGAATTTCGGAATAGACGGTCGCCCTGAAGCTGTCAAAATCTTCATCGTCACAGCTGATTTCGTGCCTCATGAACATGAGCTCGACAATCTTTTCCTGTTGCGGCTGTTGCTCAATGATGATTAACAACTCCTGGTCCTGTGCCTTCTCCCTGCCGTTCGCCACTGGCTGGAAGACCGCTGCGGCGGCACGGGCTGACTGTGGCAGGAGTCTGGCGCAGTGTGCCTCGAGATCTGCCACGTTTACTGCGTGTCCCGACACTGGCATAACATCATCCTTCCTTCCGACGAAGACTAAGTTTCCGTCAGGCTGCAGTTGGACGATATCGCCGGTGGGCTGAACCTTGCCCGCACGACCGGCAACTTCGGAGCTTCCGGCGATGAGCCAAGCGGGAGTGTCGACAACTTCTTCCGTGAGCACGGCGCTTTCCAGCCACAGCTCTCCTTGACAGCCAATGGGCGCGAGCTGGGACGGGTTGCGAGGGTCACAAACCCAAGGGTTTGCCACTCGCGGGTACTGCGAGCCAGGCTTAATGGCCCCATTAGCACGGAATCTACCCGTCGCCTCCTCGGGAGTCAACGGCGCAGTTTGGTTCCATCGCCATATCTGGTCCAGCTCCTCCTCGAGCATACACGAAACCTCGCCGACCTTCCTGTCAAGGTCCTCCGTCAGACGCAGACAGGCAGCCTCAAGCTGCGCAAGCACTCTCTCCATTTGCGGCTCATTAACCAAACTCTTGTCAAAGCTGGCACAAACCCGGAATCCGCCCTTGCGAAGACCAAAGGCGAGCATAAGCGGGTACGGGTTAAAGTGCAATGCCTCCCGCACAGGATCACCGAGCCCAAAGCCCAGCTCGCCACCGACCAGCTCCGGTTCGGGCTGCACGACGATACCGGTCGGCGCCTCGCATGCGTGCTGGGCGTCGCGGCTCACTCGCCGGATGTACTGCATGCCCATGTGCTGGTAGGGGGTGCGTGACGACATGGCGTGTTGCACGGCGGACAGGTAGGACTTTGCCGAGGCGGCGCGATCAATACGCACGCGCACCGGGACCGTGGCGTTCAAGGGTCCCAGGACGTCCTCGACGCCGCGGAGGGAAATGTCTCGGCCCGTGAGTGTCTCACCGAAGACAACGTCGTCGCTGCCCGTGTACTGCGAGGCGACAAGGGCCCACGCGCCGCGTATGAGGGTTGCGATCGTGAAAGGGAGGCCTTCCGTCTTACCGAGACGGATGAGACGCTCAGCTGTGCCATTGGGGATGGGGAGGTAGTCTCTCGATGGCGTGGCTGGGAACTGTGGGCCAGCGGCGCCGTCAAGCTCGTTCCGCCAGAACTCCTGCATCGCGGTTTGGTCGGTATCGTGTACCCACTTGACGAAGTCTTTCATCAGCGCCTTGGGTTGGAAGAAAATGCTGCTGCTCTCCAGGGCCTTTGCGACCATGTCGAGGATCAGTGGCTCTGACCAGCCGTCGTATTGTACGTGGTGGACGGTCCAGACCATGTACCGGTTGCCGTCGCTTTCATCCTCGACGATGCCGTACCGGGCCAGGCTCTGGCCGAGGTCCATCCTCTCGTTACGGTCGGATTCAAGATACTGGGGCAGACTGGTCGAGTGCCTCCAGTCGATTGCCTGCTTCAGCACAACCTGCTGAAGTCCCGGGTCCTGTAGCTGTGCCACGCGGGTCCGCAGGATGGGGTTTGCTGCAAACACCGACTCCCAGGCCTGCTTGAACGCATCAAGGCTCAAGTTGGGCGGGATACATGCGATTCTCTGAGCCACATATGGCTCCGTCGACTTCAGGGAGAAGGTGATCAGCGACTCCTGGGTGGGTGTGCAAGGGTAGATATCCTCGACAGCGGCTGGATCTGTTCCACAGGCCTGTGCCGCCTCCTCGCATGCACTTTCGACGGACTGGGAGATGAGGGAGAATGGTGGTGTCTCCGTCTGGACGTCCACGTCGTAGATGCGGACGGTCTCCGCCATTTCCTCAAGTGTGGGGTGAGAGAAGGTGCTGATCACGGACAGATCGAGACCTTGCTCTCTGCACACGGATACAAGCTTCATGGCGGCCAGAGACTCACCGCCTAGTGCAAAGAAGTTGTCCTGTGGATGGATCGAGTCTTCAGCAACCTTCAGTACCAGGCTCCATGCATGGCGTAACCGCTGCTCGATGTCGTTCAGATCCCTGGATTCCCGGGAGGCTTTCGCTGCGGGGCCCTGGTCTAGTTTCTGTAAATCGACCGTCGCACCGAATTGTCTGAGTCGCTTGCGATCTATCTTTCCCGAGATCAAGGTAGGGATATAGCTGACGGGGATATAGGCGTTTGGTACCATATATCGTGGCAGCACCTTCGCCAAGGTGGTGTTGACACCGGATAACGCTTGCGTGAGATCTGCAGAGAGCTGAGAAGCTTCCAATTCTTCAACTCCGTTGACCTTGGTCAATTGCGAGACAAATGCAACCAAAGTGGGCTGACCTCCAGATGCCTGAGGGACAATAACCTCGGCGATCACGTTGGCCTCTGAAGGCAGGCTGGCCTTCAGCTGGCTCTCGATCTCACCAAGCTCAACTCGCTGGCCACGAAGCTTGACCTGGGTATCTTTACGGCCGGCAAAAATGATCTCTCCGGACCCGTCTGGATCGTACATGCCCAGATCGCCAGTCTTGTAAAGACGGCCCCGGCGACCAGGATAGCCCTTGTGTCCGGCAAGAAGCCATGGTGGGTCGTGTATGAACGCAGCCGCGGTTTTCTCGTCGTCATTGAGGTAACCCTGTCCCACGATCGGGCCCTCGACGAGTAGCTCTCCAACCGCACCAACTGGTACCAGGACGTCGTGGTCGTTGGGGTCAACGATCCAGATCGAAGCGCCATTGCCGGGCCCGATCGATATGTAGTCCCTTCCAGTGGCTGCGCTGCTGTTGACTGTGCAGCCGATAGTGCACTCACAGGGACCATATCCAATGACGATCCTCGTCTCCCTGCCCCACATGTTAACATCCCTAGGCGCAGACGCCTCGCCGCCCAGGCCCAGAGCAGTCAGAGATGCGATGACGTCCGGCTCCAGGATCCGAGCGACTGACGGCGTAATGCCCGCATAGTTGATGCGCATCTGCCGCATAACGCCGTTAATATCGTTGAGCCGGTCCTCATCCGACGGAATACACAGCGTGCCGCCGTTGCCGAGAGTCAGCAGCATGCTGTCGATGCTGACGTCGAAGGCATACGAGGCAAAGTCCAGCACGCGCGAGTCCTCCGAGTAGCCGACCGCGGCCGCGCGGGGGATCGCGCTGCTCGTATAGGTCCTGTGGGAGATCTTAACGCCCTTGGGCGTGCCTGTGCTGCCGGAGGTGAAGATGATGTACATCAGGGCAGTGGGCGGCACGGCCGGGAGGATGGGTAGTTCTGATGACTCTGACAAGTGCGCGAAGGTATCCTCTTCCACGACGAATCGGGGTCCCTCTGGTAAAATCTTGGAGCCCAAGTCGTGCTGCAGGCGTGACGAGACCATTGTCTTCGCGCCTACTTGGACGGCCATGTTCTGTAGCCGCCCAAGTGGCAGCGATGGGTCCATCATCGCGATGGTTGCACCAGCTTTCATCACCGATAAGACGGCCACTATTGTCCATCTGGACTTTTCAAAGCACAGAGGGACGAAATCGTGTGTTTCGAGTCCTGAATCCCGGAGCAAGCCCGCCAGATATGTGGAATACTGATCGATTTGGCCGTACGTTAACGTCCCGTCCCAAGCGTCGATCGCCACTTTGTCTGCATGTCGGTTTGCCTGCTCCGCGACCATGTCCTGCATGCAGAAATCACGAGTTGGAGGAAGGTCGTGACACCATCTCCAGATTGAGTCCAGATCATGTTTGGTTGGTGCCATGCAGCTCTGGATAGATGCGCCAGGGTTTGACAGGCACATCTCGATGATATCGACTAGAATGTCCACATGCAGCGCCACAGTGTATGGCAGGACCTTCTCGCTGTACCACGCGGGCCGGATTGCAAGTCTTCCATCGTCAAGCTGCACCTCAAGATGGATTGCACCCTTTGTGTATCACAGTCAGAACTTGGACTCTAGTTACCAGGAAGATACAACACTTACCTCATCTTGCTCGTCACTTGACGTTTTGGAGAGGGATCCGGTACTCAGGAGAAGATGCTTGGGACACGATGTTTCTGTGCACAGATCTTCCACGCCCAAGGCATGGATGCGAGATGTCTTCTGGATGGCATCTGCCAGGGAGCTGTCCAGGTCCAGCCCAGGTAACACCTCATCCGTCGATAGACGTCTAGCCGTCCTCTGGTGTACGGCCTCGTCCTCCCAGCCATCGTAAGCCCATTCAAAGGAGGCCTGGCGTTCCTCTCTCGTCCGCATAAGCACAATCAGCCATGATGTGAGCAGGACATCGGCCCTCAAGGCTGTGGGGAGGCAGGTCTCGCTTGGTGAGAAAAGGCCGTCGATGGTGAAGTGCTTGAAGGGGTGAACATCGGCCTGTGTGAGACCCTGCTCATCAACGCTTACTGATCCCATCTTGAGACAGGGTTGGGGCTTATTTGGTCTTGTGTGGCACGGATTGCATGAGCTCGATGTGGACTTAACTGTCAAACACGCAGAGAAACACCAGAAGGTCGATCCCGCAGTGCCTCTATCTCATATCGATAATGTGCATGTCTGGGGACCAGGAAGTGGACTCCCGGACATGGATCGGGTTGGCTGGCTGCTCTGGCTGGAGAACAAGCTGCCGTCTTCGGTACGAATACGCCCCACCCATCGTGACATGGCTGTGGACGCAAATAAATCCATGTCCGCGTGCTGCTTATCAGATCGCTAGCTTGAGTGTCTTGGTCCGCTCTCAGCTCTCGGCGGGTTACAATAGACGGCGCGTGTGAGGCATGTGCATGAAAGGTGGGATGGAGGGACCCATACGTGTTGTGCGTCGTCGGTCCGTTGACGTGACAAAATCAGTGTGCAGGGGTCCGCGATAGGCCGTGAAGTCGAGAAAAGCTCTTGCATGGTGTTAGCGAAATATGCATCTATTGAGGTGTGGCTTCACAGTGCTGAACACGGTGACTCGCGACAAAGCATTGGACAGCAGGGATACGATCTGATTAGATTAGATTGATCAGACAAGAAAAAGTCTTCCAAGTAGCGCCGACATTTTCGACCAGCCGGGTCCAGACTCCTCTTTTTCGCACTCGCCTGTACCAGAATGTGGCCAAGAGTCCGTTGCGCATGGCTTAGGTCAATTTCCGAGGACCCATTTGGTCAGAAAACGGCACGAAAAGTTATATGCATCAACCAGTCCACCGGACGTGGGCACGAGAGTGGGACGGCTGCCGTCCCTGCATGTTCCTCTTCGGATATACGAGCCGACGTGAGCACGTAAACAGATCCACACCAGTCCAGTATCCCTGCGAGTCAGCCCAAGGGGTGAACAGCATGTGCAATCATGATGCTTGAACCCAACCGCCCGAAAACGGCGACTTGAAGTGGCTGCAGTAGCGAGTGGGTTGCGACTCGGTGTGGTGGGGATGAGTTGGCTCTGTCTGCCCGAACACCTCGGCCGACTGCCACATGCATGTGCATACCCTCGCTTCACATTCATCCAAGTTTCGTTGAGACAAGTGCGCGGAACCTGATTGTACGAGGGGAATACCCCAAGTCCAAGTCATACCATGTCTAAGTATTCCAAGTTTTGGCCCAAGGGTGGCCTCCCTGGCATCCTGCATCACTACGTCAGTGCTCTTCCCGTATTCACATGCCATGCGCCTGGATTCTATGCAGAGAAGACGTTGCTTGATATCGTTATAGCTCCAATAGCTAACAAGCACCCGATAATGTAGACCGAGACCCTCGTGACCTTCGAATACACATCCACCGCCGCAGCTCGCCAACCACACAGTCTCCTCTTCATCGGCGGCCTTGGTGACGGCCTCGCCTCAACATCCTACACAGCCGACCTGGTGCGCTCTCTCGCGCCCACAGAATGGTCCCTCTTCACCATCAACCTCACCTCAGCAGGCCAGGCCTGGGGCGTGGGCCACCTGGACCGTGACACCAACGAGATCGCGCAGTGCGTGCGCTACATCAAGGAGTACAAGGCCGCAAAATACGGCACCGGCGACAAGGAAGCCAAGGTCGTCCTGATGGGCCATTCCACCGGCAGCCAGTGCGTCCTGCACTACCTGTACCGGCCCAACCCTCACACCGGAACCGCTCCCTCGTTCGACCCGTACCTTGAGCACGTCGAGAGACCTGCCGTTGACGGCGCGATCATGCAGGCGCCTGTCTCAGACCGTGAGGCTATCCACTGGGTCCTGAAACATGGTATTGGCGACAGGTCGCCTGAGAGCTGCCGGGAGGCGTACGAGGCCATGGAGGCGCTGTCGAGGGAGGCGGCGCGGAAGCGCGAGCTGGACGGCGCCATGTTGCCACTCGCGCTGACGGATAGGATATACCCGCCCAACACGCCCATCAGCTGCCGCCGGTTCCTCAGTCTCGTCAGCCCGGATAGTCCAGACTCACCTGGCGAGGACGACCTCTTCAGCTCAGACCTCGGCGAGGAGCAGCTTAGCAAGACGTTTGGGGCGGTTCACAAGGGTGGTCTGCTGAGGCATAAGCTCATGGTGCTGCACTCTGGGGCAGACCAGTCTGTGCCGGACCATGTGGATAAGCAGAAGCTGCTGAATAAATGGGGTGATGTGGCAGACCGGAACGGAGAGTGTCAGGTCTGGGACAGAGAGCACAGCGGTGTGATACCCAATGCCTCTCACGCCTTGAGCAACGATGACCAGGCGGAGCCGAGGCAGTGGCTGTGTAAGAGGGTCATGAGCTACTTGGATACCTCTTTGAAAGTCTAAATTTAGTACTACGTCAATATAATGATGCATTCCAAAATAATGTGGACTGGTCTCTATGTCATGTGCGCATGCCTTCATCTTCATTCACTGTCAGATGCGGCGAATCGAGTCGTGTAACTGCAGTGGCTAGGCATTATGTGAAGAACAACGCGGTATTAAATAGGCAATATGTACTCTTATATACAATGGTATCTATCTAGCCCCATCACGCAGCCACAGTCTGATGCATCACATTGGCCCGGTAACTCGCCGACCTCTCCAGCAAGTCCTCATGAGAACCCGAATCGACACACTTGCCGGCCTCAATCAAGAAGATGCGGTTCGCCTTCCGGATGGTATGCAGTCGATGAGCAATGGCAATGACAGTGACACCTCTAGCTGCTTTCTCTAAGCCCTCTTGCAGCAGCTTTTCTGACTCAGCGTCCAGTGCACTCGTAGGCTCGTCAAGGATGAGCAAGCCAGGTTTGCGGACCAGCGCCCTAGCAATCGACAGCCGCTGGCGCTGCCCACCGGAGAACTGGCTACCGTTGGGGCCGCAAAGGGTATCATATCCCTCCGGTAGCGCCATGATAACATCATGGATATTGGCGAGCTTGCACGCCTCCTCAATTTCGGCCTGGCTCGCTTCCTGACCCGGCCGCGCACCAAGTCCGATGTTGAACCGCACAGTGCCCTCAAAGAGGATGCTCTCCTGCGGGACGAGGGCGATGTCCTCTCTGAATTTCACGTCTCTGGCGCGAGTGACGTCCCCGCCATTGACTAGGATAGAGCCCGATGAAGGCGTGTACAGACGCTCCACGAGTGAGATGATGGTCGACTTGCCAGCGCCGCTGGGGCCGACAAGCGCGCAGAACTGGCCTGGCTTGATGTCCATACTCAGCCCGCTAAGGACCTTGAAGTCGGGCCGGGCTGGGTAGGCGAAGTGCACATCGCGAAATTGTACGCTTGCGGCCGTCGTTTGACGTGGAGAAGTCGAGGAGGACTTCTCAACGGCCGCTTCGACGTCCTGGTTGTCTTCAGGAACGTTTCTGATCTTGCCCTTCATGCCATCAGACCCAATCTCAATCAGGCCCAAGATCCTCGCCGCGGCAGCGCGGGCACTCGAAAGCTCCGGCGCGAGAGCGAACATCTGGCTGAAGAGCAGCGCGCTGACAAGCAGGGAGAACACGACGATGAGGAACTGTGTCTGGGTGTAGTTGCCCGCGATGATCTGCTTGGCGCCCCACCAGTAGGCCAGCGCGTTGACGCAGTTGCCCAGGAAGTAGGTGATGGCCTGGCACAGGCTAGCCTGCAGAGTGACCTTGAGGGTCTCCTGGCGGGGGCCTTTGAGGGACCGCCGGTAGTCGCTCAAAATCTCTTCTTCAAGAGACAAGGCCGCGACGGTCTTGATGTTTGTGATTGCTTCCGTGCCGATGTCGACGGATTTTGTGTAGGCTGTCTCGTGCTTCTCCTCGAACTGGCCAAGGACATGGAGTTCCATCATGCCTGCGCCGAGGAGGAGGGGGACTAGGGAGAGGCAGACCAGCGCGATCCTCCAGGCGATGATGTGGGTGAGGATGATTGCGGCGACGAGGTTGACTGTGATCGAGATCATCGTGCCTAGGACGGAACCGCTTAGCCCAGCCAGGGCATTGCCATCCCGCGTGATGTACGAGAGGAGCAGCGCTGGTGTGCGGTTGTTGGACTGGTGCCACTGCAGGTCCTGCTCGAACAGCGAGCGGAATGAAAGGACGCGCACAGAGTAAACGATGTGCTCGGACACCCAGCCGAAGCCGGACCAGCTCATGACGTTGGCGAAGAACTCGATTATGGCGAGCACGAAGAACATGAGTCCGAAGAAGTTGCCCGCGTCCCGGATGCTGGAAGCACTCTTGCATATGTTCAGGCTGCCGACTGTGTTACCGAAGATAACGGCCTCGCCTGAGAAGGCGCCGCCCACGATGATGGAGCCAAGAAGTGCGACGAGGAGGACTAGCAGGTGAGGTCTCAGTGCTGGGGCGTAACCCTTGCACAGGGCCCACAGGGATTTGGACGGTGTCTCTGGCTCGTCCTCTTCTCCTTCAGATGGGGTGTCCTGGCCTGTCTTCTCCTTGGTGCTCTCGTTGTCGTTGCTTGCTGGTGCGTCGTTTTCGGTCAGGGTCTCCGTCAGGGAGACGTGGTCATCATTACCCAAGGCGTCACTCCTCGAAGTTGGAGTACTCAGGGTCTGCATTCCAACCAAATCGGCATATGTCCCCTTCTTAGCCATCAACCGAGAATGATTGCCCTCCTCCACGACGTTTCCCTTGTGCATCAGTATGATGTTGTCTGCGTTGGTGATTGTCGAAAGGCGATGGGCAATCGTGAGCACCGTCCTGCCGCTGGCAATGTTGTTGATGGCCTTCATGATTCGCTGCTCACTCCTCGAGTCCAAAGCTGCGGTGGCCTCATCCAGAATCAGAATGGCAGGCTCCTTGACAAGTGCCCTGGCCAGTGCAACTCGCTGCTTCTGACCGCCACTGACCAGGCGTCCCATGGACCCAACGAGAGTGGCGTATCCATACTGGAGGCCCTCGATGAACGAACTTGCGTCTGCGAGCATAGCTGCGTGTTTAACGAAGTTTACGATCTCGACCACTTCTGTGCCGCGCCTCTCTGCTGCAGCCATCAGATCCTGGCCATCCCTCGCCTCGCTGGCGACATCGGAAAGATCGGAACTAATCAGCGCCGCCTTGAGGTGAGCATGCCTGGGGTTGCTGGAGTTGATGAGACCGTGCGCGATGTTCTCGAGGATGGTCCTATCAAGCAGAGATGGTTCTTGCTGGACCAGACTGACAAAGCTCCGGAGGTCACGGGTGTTGATATCTTGGAGACGCTGGTCATCGAACAGGATCTCTCCCTCGGCAGGATCGTACAATCTCATTGCCAGACCTGCAACAGTCGATTTTCCGCTACCAGAGAGACCGATAATGGCCGTGTGCTTCTTTGCCGGGATGCGAATGCTGACATGGTCAAGGACGGTGACCTCTGGTCTGGAGGGATAGGCAAAGGAGACATCGCGGAATTCAAAGCTACCGTCAGCCTGTTCGAGCCGAATGCCTGCATCTGTTGTTCCGTCGTATGATGGCTCTCGGTGTATGTCCTCACGCAGTTTCTCATAAGACGCGACTGCGGCTGTAAATAAGTGAATGAATGGTGCGACTTGACTGAGAAGCAAAGTGGCTAGAAACATGTTAGCAGAAGTTCAAATTCACCGGCACAGTATAAATAGGAAACCATCGGCTCACCCTCGACGAGAATAAAGATCACTGTGAACGTAGCACCAACAGTGGTGCCGCCTGTACCACTAGACACCGAGTCTGCAATACGCTGAGCTCCTTGCCAGAATGCAAGACCGTTGGCCGAGTATGCCACAAAGTACAGAACACCAGCCTGAATACCCGTCGCCGTTGCCTTCTTCAGCCCCTCCCGCTCAGAAGACTTCAAGGCATTCGAGAACTTGGTCTCAAGCCGCTTGTTGGCCCCAAATGCTTGAACCACAACGGTGTTTGACAGCGCCTCAGATGCGATGGATGAGGCGGTGGCGGCGTAGTCTGACATGAGGCCGGAGTACTTCTCGATGTAGTAGCTTCCGACGAAGGACATGATGAAGTAGGCCGGAATGAGTGAGAGTAGCATGGCAGCGAGTTCCCAGTTCTTGATGAAAGCCACGATGTACGCGGTCGCAAAAAAGGAGAAACTGGCGAGGCATATTCCAACCTTCTCGGATGTGCCCGAGCGGATAGTCGATATGTCGCTGCTCAACCGGGATGCCACCTCGCCCGTAGGCAGCTTGTCGAAGTAGGACGGCTCCTGACGCAGCAGGTTCTGCAAGTATCTCTCCCGCAGCCTCTGGGCCAGTCGGGCGCCTGTCAGGCTCCAGCAGAGCAGATGGCCATAGATGAGGACGAATTGGGCGATGGCCAGGTAGAAGATGAGCAGGATCTTGCTGTTGATGCTGCTCTGATAGGCGGCGTCGGACTCGGAAGTGGATGCATCGGCGGCATCGTCGCAGGTGACATTGTTGAAGTCGTTGAGAAGTTCACCAAATACTATTCCGATCAGGGGGAATGGCACACCAGATGCTATGGCACACAGCATGCCCCCAAGGAGCATCAAGATGTCGACCTTTGTGGGATTTCCTGCCAGAAGCAGGCGAGGGAAACCCACGATTCCCTTGGCGAGTCCCATATTGTCACGGCAAAATGCAACTCAAGAGGATCGACTGCTTGGCTGCCGCGAGACGGGCTTGGCTGGTTGCTTGGTTGGGCAGGGGACAAATGATAACAACTGCCACCTAGGCAAAAGGAAGGGCTCACAGGGCTGGGGGGGAGGGGCCTGGGCCTGAGATGAGTGGGGAATTTGCTTGGGCTCGGACAAAGTTGCCGCCGGATGCTACAGAGCTCGACGGCAGTTGCTGGACTGATCTTTTAGATAAACCACCCTGGCTATCCCGTCAATCTTCGCGTCGCCGGGTGTGGGCATAGAGTAGTGAAAGGGGATATTTTGTTTTTCGCGTCCCCACTGAATCTACTCCTGAGTGCGATATTACAAAATAACACGTTGTGTCTCTCGACTGGCGACGTGGTCCAGCGTTTTCCTCAGGCTGCTCGTAAAAGGGGCTATGACCACAATATTCTGCTTTCCCTGGCCAGAGGTGGCTACAGTACAGTTAGCAACATTGAACGCAATCAATGACACAAAAACTCCATGATCGTTCAGGGTGAAATTCTCGAAACCCGAGGTCGGCAAGCAACGAGACTACGATTTTGGCCATAGTATCCAAAGACGGTGAAGCTGCTACGGCTTGAGTGGAGGGTATCAATGCGTATGAGCCGACATGCATATATGCATATATCGCGATATTATAGCACTTCACAAAAATTTCATCCCTGCCTGACACTGCATGGGTACCCTGTCTCCGAAACGGATCTGATAAGATTGAATGCTACGCTAGTCAGGCTAGTCATTCCACTACTGCCCATCTGCTCGGAACTCGGCGGTAGAATTTTTCAAGAGGGAAGAACGTTTCATCAAGCACTTGAGGCCTCGTCAGTCCTTTCGTGCTTGGCGACCACTCACAGCTTGGAACCCACCCACTTTGGTGGCCTTTTTTCCGCAAATGCCTGGATACCCTCGGCAAAGTTGGGGCCCTTGACCAGACGAGGGTACCACTCCTCGGCCAGGGCGGTAACAGCCTCCTCGACGTTGCCCGTCTCCCACGCCATGCGGATGCCCAGCCGGCCCACGATAACCGCATCAGGGCTGTTGTTGCAGATCTCTCCGGCCAGCCTCAAGGCGGCGGCCACGACGTCGTCCGCGCCACCGTCCACGACCTGGGAGACGAGGCCCCACGCGTGCAAGGTGGCGGCGCCCACGTTCCGCCCCGTCAGGGCCAGCTCCATGGTGCGCTGCAGGCCGATGGTGGAGGCCAGGCGAGGCAGGCTGCCCGCCACGGGGACGATGCCTCGCTTCACCTCGGACAGGGCAAAGGTTGCCGACGAGGCCGCTATTACGAGATCGCAATTCGCCGCCATCTCGAACCCCCCGCCCATGCAGATGCCGTTCACCGCTGCGATTATCGGCTTCTTGCCTCCTCGACGGGGCAGGCCCGCCAGCCCGGGTGCCCCCATGTCGTTGACGACGCCACTCCTGTTCATCTCGTTCCACTCTGGTTGGACGGGTTCCACGTCAGCAGCACACCCATGCCAAGCTTGTCCCAGAGAGGCGGGCCTCGTCCGAGAAACAGAGAAGAAAGGAAATACGCACCGTGTAGATCGGCCCCCGTGCAGAAGGCTCTTCCCTCGCCCGTGATCACCCCCACCAACAGACTCTCATCCTGGTCGAATGCCTCCCAGATCCCCGCTATCTCCCGGCTCGTGGCTTTGTCGACGCAGTTGAGCTTGTCCGTCCTGGTTAGCGTCACCTGGACGACTTTCTCCTGTGGGAAGGTGACACGGAAGTGCTTGAATTTCGACGGCCGAGACCGCAGCGAAACGGTCTGGTCAGAATTTCCCGGCGCATTGTGTGGGCCGGGTGAGAGCTCTGGCGATTGATACTTGTTGTGAGTCTCCCCCATGGCGGCTTTGCGTCTCGTACCGTCTCTGGTCTCGGCCCACGGCCCTCGACACCTGGGCGGACTTGACCTGTATTTGTACGGCCTCGGAATATCTACGGCCTCAAGCCACGTGCAGGATTTCGATCTAGATTAACACGGGGTCGCTAGTTGACCCGGCACTGTCTGCTGACTCTACCCCGGCTAGCCCATCCCCCTATCTGTGAACTTCCCCATACCAAGGCGTACCAAGGCGTACCAAGACCTCGGAATTACGACGAGGTGTCGCGGGAATGGACTGTTCACAGCGTGGCCAAGCTGGCCAAGAAGGATCTGATAAGAACTTGCTCGGTTCTTTTCTCCAGGTCCCACAATCTTTAGTAAAAATCAGCCCGGCAATTCAAACCACGCGAGGGTCTGGTGTTGGCTCCCGTCTGTCCATCTCTATTTGATAACCTAATCTGGAAATACCCTCTCGCATGTGAAGTCGTCGTCATATAGTGCAAAATAACACGCCCTCGCTCCCCGAACCGCACCAGAAACCCTTTGGAATTCATCGTTAGACTTTGTTTTGAGACGCATTTTCCTGACAAGATGGACCCTGTCGCGAGACCAAAGGGCGAATACCCCCCTGTCAAGCTTCCTTACCCATTTCTCACTACGTACCGGGTTCGAAAAGTCTCTGAGAAATCGCAGAGGCTTATCCTCACTCTGCAAGACCAACCAGCCAAGGGCAGAGCTCTTCCTCAACCATTACATTCAGACAAACTCTCATGGGTTGATCTGACCTTCCCGGCCGAGAGCGAACGCCCACCTATCTCAGATAACAGCCCCTGGGCTCGCGCGCGACGATCTCCCGCAACGAACTTCCAATGGGATGGCCCCGCGCCATCTCTGACCCAGATCTGGAATGTGGTCCACGCCATCTACCTCTGCCATCCTGCGAACGAATATTTCAGACTCACCCTCGCCGGCGAGGGCGCGAATACCATCAAAGATGAGCTCCTAGCCACCGGCCTGGGTGTTCACCACCCTAAGCCACGTCAGCTCTCGAAAGACACAGCTGCCCAGCAAGGAGATGAGGAGCTTCTGGTCCTCCGGAGTTCGTTCTGGCAAGGCGCAGCCTCCCCGACGGGTCCACGACCCATCTGGGTGGTAGGAGAGAACACAGACAAGAATCTGCGAACACCACTGGCGCAATATCCCGTGATGCCCGAGAACTTCCAGATCACGAACCGGTTCCCCGACGAGCCAGTATACACACGACACCCGGTTCGGCGGCCGAAGCCCCACCCCGGTTCGATCGCGTACAGCCGTTACATCGTGGAATGTGACATGCACTTCTCGCTCGAGGTGATCGACTGGCAGAATGACGAGCACCTGAGGCTCTTCAACACATGGCAAAATGACCCGCGTGTCGCCAAGGGCTGGAATGAGACAGGGACGTTGGAGCAGCACCGGGAGTACCTGCGCAAACTCCACTTTGATCCTCATGTCCTGTGCCTGTTCGGCCGCTTCGACGAGACTCGGTTCGCGTACTACGAGCTCTACTGGGCCAAGGTAAGTCTCTCTCTATATACGTTGTCCCTGCTTCACCCTCGCAAGCAGTCTCTAACATGCCACGTAGGAGGACCACTTCGGCGCCCACTACGATGCAGGCCACTACGACCGCGGCCGCCACTCCCTGGTAGGCGACGCCTCCTTCCGGGGCGCGCGCCGTGTCAACGCCTGGTATTCCAGCTGCATCCACTATTGCTTCCTGGACGACCCGCGGACGGCCAACGTCGTCGGCGAGCCAAAGGCCAGCGGGCCCATTATTCTTTCTTACGAGAACTCCCAGGGTCTGACCATTGGCAAGTACGTCGACTTCGGCCACAAGCGCTCCGTGTACTCTACCTGCAGCCGCGAGAAGTGGTTCCAGCTGTGTCCCTTGTTCTGGGACGGGCGCGAGAAACCGCTCGAGTCGGCGGACCGGGCGGCTTGGAATGCGAAGCTTTGATCGGCCCGGCTGCGAGCACTTGAGATGGATCGTCGTGCTCCTGCATGGTGTGGGTGGGTGGACTCGGATGAACACGAGAGACACGAGGCATGCGACGTACTGGGAACACCAATGGTCATTCGACTTGTACATAGCAACTTGAAACAGGATTATTACGGTCCATTCTCCATACCCGATGGAACTGCATCTTGGCCTTCAGGGGCGGCGACTCATGCTCTCAGGACCCTCTGTGATGATCACAGCTGGCCGTTGGAGATCAACGCATGCGTGCCTGCTTGGCAAAAGCTTGGGGAAAGCTTGGGCGTGTGCCGTGCATTGGCAGTGGTGATCCCAAGACAATCCGTCCCTCCCGGCTTTACGTTCTGTGCAACATCACCCCACCATAGGCCCGTCTCCCAAGAATCTATTGCCTCGCTGTCCCTGTTCATATACCCGCACGTGTTCCAACTCTGTGGTGTCGTCAACACCATATCTGGGTGTGGTCAACAACACATTATTCATGTGGAACATTGTACATTCTGCACTACCCGTACCTAGGTACTCTTTCCGCATTCAGAAAAATATAAACCGTCCGTTCAAGAAAAGAATCTAGCTTCGGCGCACGACAGGAGATACGAAGGGAGTCGTCTGAAGATCCGAGGCATCTCAAACGATCTGGCGGGGCGGACCATCGATGTCCCCCAGCCGAAATCCATCATGGCCGGCATCGTCGTGCTCGCAGGGTGTGATCGAATCCTGTTGGTCACACCTGTGGAAACAATGACAAAAAACCAGTTGGGCTGGGTCCGCCACATTCCTGCTAGCGGTTCCACAGATGATCTGATTAGATTAAATTGGGGACCATCCATCGGGGTTTCGACGAACCCCCACCATCCGGCCGGCGCACGCCGCATTGGCACACACGGTGCGACTCTATTTTCCTGCCCGATCTGATAAGATTATGCAGATAAAAGAGTCTGGGCCCATAAAACATGTGGGTACCACACCACCGCACCTGCGCACCTGCTCCCAGTGCCACCGATATTCCCTCTTTTCTGGTGTCCGAGGGCTCCACAACTGCAGTAGTGCGAGCAAGAAATGTGCGCCGGCATTGCAGCGTGCCAGGGGAGTTCGATGTGAACACGATTCCCGTCTGATAAAAGTCCCAAGAGAAATTTTGGAGCTCGGCTTGGCTTCCCGTCTTGGAACCGTGTGCATCGTGGCGCCCACCAAGGTTCCAGTATTCGAATCATGAACATGTTGCACTATGAAATGATACTGTAGAATGGCTCAACCGCTGGCGTAGACAGTCTGTTGACGACGGTCGCCACCTGGCAGACCGGTAGACTGGACGATATTTTCCCACGATAGTAGAATACTCAGTCATACTCTGAGCGCACCTGAGAGGGAGAGAAGCATTAGTTTCGAGCGAGCCTAGCCGACGTCGGAGAAAAGACTTCCTACTAGAGAGAATCCCCCAGGAATACTGAACGCACTAAAGGTTGGGTTCCGAGGGCACATACGTACGCCCGGCCCAGCGCACTGGGGCCGCCAAGTATTTTCTTTCCAGTTCGAGACCTCGCCTAACGCGTCCTTGTTTTCCCAAGCCGGAAACAAGCGAAATCGAGTTCGATCCCCTTTGAATCGACCTTAAACTCAAGAAGCCAAGACTCCCACGAGACTTGGCCTGTGGAATTCGAGTCAGGTTCCCGAACCAATTGCCCATCGAGAACGAAGCGAGCCCTTCGATATGAGCCCCGAAGAAGACAACAAGATGGCTCACGCCACCGACAGCCCGGCCTCACGCGAAGACTCCGAGGTAGGGCAGAACGACCGCCCGGTGATTGTCGAAGGAGACGACCAGCGCGGTATTCAGAATGTCGAGGCCGTGACCCTCAGCTGGACGAAGACCGCGCTCATTGCAGTCTTCCTCAAGTACGTTGTCACGATACCCAAACCAATGGGGGAATTCCCAGATATGGGATCGAGATGGTTCGGTTAACACCCTGTGCACAATAGTATCTGGTTGATCTATTTTGTGAATGCCATGCAGAATGGCATCCTTGGCAACCTGACCCCATACGCCGCCAGTGAATGGTCTCAACACTCGCTGGTCAATGTTATTTCTGTCGTTGCGAACGCGATATCTGCGGCGATTTATGTGCCACTCTCCAAGATCCTCGACGTCTGGGGCCGTGCTGAGGGATTTGCCGTCATGGTCATGTTTGCTACCCTCGGCATGATCCTGATGGCTGTAAGCCACAACCTGGCGACTTTCTGCGCTGCATCTGTGAGTAGCATCAATCTTCATATGGGAGAATCAGGTGGACGTTGTTATGCTGACAAACGACTATCATAGGTTTTCTACCAAGTCGGATTCGGGGGAATGACTTTCTGCGTCGACGTTCTCACAGCCGACATCTCCCAGCTGAAGAACCGAGGGCTGGCCTATGCTTTCACCTCCTCTCCCTACATCATCACTGCGTTCGCAGGGCCCAAGGCAGCCGAGAGCTTCTACGAGGACATCAGCTGGAGGTGGGGCTTCGGCTGCTTCGCCATCGTTTTCCCAATCGTGGCCATGCCCCTGTTCGGTATCTTGAAGGTCAACGTGCACAAGGCCAAGAAGCTCGGCACTTTTGTTCCTCGCAACAGCGGACGTAATGTTTTCCAGAGCATCTGGCATTACGTGGTGGATTTCGATGGTGAGTGTTTTCTGCCTAGCATCCATCAAGCATACAACAGAAACTGACTGTACAAAAAAATCAACAGCACTTGGAGTGGTCATCTTCTCCACTGGCCTGGTCCTTTTCCTGCTCCCATTCGACATCGCCAGCTCCGCACCGAACGGCTGGGCATCAGGCTACATTATCGCCATGATCGTAGTCGGCTTCGTGCTCCTGGTCTCCTTCTCCATCTACGAGAAGTTCGCGGCACCGAAGCCACTGCTGAACTACACCTTCCTCACCGACCGAACCGTCCTCGGTGCCTGCCTGCTGGATGCCACCTACCAGGTCGCCTACTACTGCTGGGACAACTACTTCACCTCGTACCTGCAGGTGGTCAACGACGTGTCCATCTCCGAGGCCGGCTACATCAACAACACCTTCAACGTAGTCTCAGGCGTCCTCCTGCTCCTCGTCGGTTATCTGATGCGCCGCACCGGTCGCTTCAAGTGGATGCTGTACGGCGCCGTGCCGTTGTACATCCTCGCCCAGGGTCTCATGATCTACTTCCGTCGCCCCAACCAGTCCGTCGGGTATCAGGTCATGTGCCAAATCTTCATCTCCATCGGCGGCAGCGTCTTCATCATCGTCCAGCAGGTCGCCGTTCTCGCCGCGGTCGACCACCACCACGTCGCCGCCGCCCTGGCGCTGCTCAGTGTCGTCGGAACCATTGGTGGCGCCATCGGAGGGGCTGTCTCGGGTGCCATCTGGACCAACACCTTCCCCAACGCGCTAATGAGATACCTGCCTGACAGCGCCATGGACAACTTCGACATGATCTACGAGGATCTGGACACCCAGCTTAGCTATCCTGTCGGCAGTGAGACCCGCCTGGCGATCCAGCAGGCTTACGGCTACGCGCAGACGAGGATGCTTGCAGCTGGCACTGGTGTGATGGCTCTGTGCTTCATTTGGACTTTCATGATCAAGAACATCAACTTGACCAAGGTCACCCAGGTCAAGGGTATGGTATTCTAAGTGACGGGAACACGTTGAAAATTCAGGTGAGGGTTATATTTTCGTGGTGTGATATTATGTTTTGTATAATGAGATCAATGTTGTGATTTTTCAAAGGGGAGGGAGGGGTATAACGGACATGAATCCTCTTCTGGTAATGAGGAAACGCATAGCTGGAATAAAAAGTATGAATGTTTATTACGAGATCAGAGGTCATCGGCTGGCAGCGCTACAATATTACACTGTATTATGTCTCATGATTTTTGATCCTCCTCTTCCTTCTTGTCAAGGTCAATCTGAGGCATGAGAACGAATGCCATTAATCCAGAAAATGCAGCAAGCGCAGCCATAGTGTAGAACACTCGCTGAAACCCGACGTGGTACGCCCCAAGCAGGGCTTGGTTCACCTCGTCTCCGAGACCAAGACTGGCTGCAGATGTTGGGTCTCTCAGTAACGATGTGATTTGATCTTCGGAAAGATCCAGCCCCCCGGAAGCTAGCCCAGACCTGACAATATTGTTGATAATAGTGCCCGTAACCGCCAGTCCAATAGTACTGCCGAGGTTCCGCACGAAATTCCTCGTCCCCGTGACGACGGCCATGTTCTGTTTGTCAACGCCGGCTTGGATCGCTATAAGGCTCGGCTGCAGAGTCTGGCCGACGCCAAAGCCAGTCAAGGTGGCGTAGCCAATCTGTTTCCCAAGCCCGCTGTTCTGATCTAGCGTACTGAACAGGCCCAATCCGACCGCCCAGACCGCCCAGCCGATCAGGATGCTCTCCCGGTAGCGCCCTCGCCAAGTGACGATGAGTCCGGAGAAGGTGGACGAGAGTGTTTGCATCAGTGTCAGGGGGAGGAGCAGTGACGCAGCACGGACTGTTGAGTAACCATATGCCAACTGGTAGAAAGTGGGAATGTAGTACACTTGTGCGACAAAGTTCCAGCCATTGATGAACATGGTGATGCACGCACCATTGACCATCTTCTGCCGGAATATGTGCAGTGGCACAAGCGGGTATTTGTTCCCATACTTCTGCCATGCCAAGAAGGCAACTGAGGTGCAAAAGCCCAGCACGATTGGTAGTATGGCAGCGACTGAGTTCCAGGGGTGATCATCTCCGGCCCAAGTGAGGCCAAGCATGAAAAGGACGGAGCCACAAAGAGTGAGAAAGCACCCGAAAAAGTCCACCTTGATGATCTTCTGCTGCCAGCTTCCAGACACCTTTTTGAGCGGCATGGCGAACACGACAGCAAGCGCACACAGCACCGTGAGCGGAAGATTAAGCCGGAAGATCCATCTCCAGCCCTCACTGGACGAGGTTGCCAGTGCACCTCCAATCAGAGGACCGACACCATTGGCAAGGGCAACAGCCGCTCCAAAAATCCCTTGGTACTTGCCCCTCTGGCGGAGAGACATGACGTCCGAGACGATTACCTGAGCAACAGTCATCAGTCCACCACCACCAATACCGGCAATGGCGCGAAAGATGATGAGCTGGATTGCACTCTGCGAGAGTGATGACGCCAACGAGCCGAGGAAGAATATGAGCTGCAAGGCGAGGAGAACATATTTCCGAGACCAGACGTCGGAGAGGTGTCCGTAGAGCAGCTGGAATGATGTCGACGTGATGAAGTATCCACCCGCGATCCAGGACGCTTGAGTCCCTGCTTGGAGCGAGGAGGAGACGATTGATAGGGATGCTGCGAGGGATGTCTGGTCGATGAGAGCGACGAAGTCGACGCTTGCGCAGGCTAAGAATACCTGCGCGGATGTCAATGAAATCACCTACATACATCTAGGCCGACCCATGAGTTATTGACTTACAATGACAATCTTGGCAGGAGGCAGTAATCGTATGGACTGATCCGCGAACGTTGGCTGAGCAGCCGCTGCATCTGAGTCCTGCGCCAGGCTGGGGGAGATTTTCTCAGCTTCATTATTGTCCATGACACCTTGGCTCATCATGGGCAAGAACACAAAAAACAAATTACAGAACGGGTGAATTGTTGGGACTACTTCGAAAACCAAGAAGACCAACAAGGGTTAAAGCTGAATATCTGCCTGGTGATATTCTGGATACTCATCAAGGTGTTTGTCGATCATGGTCGATCCGGCGGCGGCTCATAAAGGTTCTCTCGACTTGCTTGCTTGGCTTGATCGTGGAAAGCCAAGCGCACCAAACGCATGGCATCAATTCGACGCGTTTACCGCGCCAGCAAACCCATCCATGCAGGATCGGCAGCACTTGTTTTTGCCAAGAGGCCGGCCGCGATGCCTTGTCAACTGCGGTACAACCACGTGGAATTGATTGATTGAGTTTCCTCAGGGAAACCTTCCATACGGTTGGTAAGGTCATGAGCCCTGGGCAAAAGAAATGAGGTACTCCAAATGATGATATATTGATATGCTAATCCATAACATTTCGTCTCGGACGCATTCCGACTGCATCCTTGGACTGCCTACTATGGTCTTACTAACCTGGGAGGACTCGACCAAAGCTCCAGTTCGGGTACAATGATTTGTCTATGTTAATTCCAACTCTATGATATCTGAAACCGAGTGTACTTCATATCACTTGCAGCTGACGCCATCCACTATTCTCGTTGCCGACTTTGAAGAACAACGAAAGAGACAAAGCGCGGTGAAGAGCTCTGTCACCGTAGGTACTGGTCACATCACGCTGCGAAAGCAATGCTGCCAAACAATGAGCCGTATTCATTGTTGCGCACCTCCATGAATTGCAGCGCGGCCAAGCTGATCCGTCCTCAATATTTCTCTGGGCATTACAACGTTGGTCCAGTTGAAGCCCAAATATGGGGCTGACGCCGAGAAGATCAATGTACCCTGATGGCGTCTTACGTTCGGAATGTTCATTGAGTCTCAAATCACTCAGGTCACTCCTGTCTAAGTTGAAGACTTCGAGCTTTCCACAAATTGCGCTTGGAGCCCCCACTCAATCGAGCGGTAGATCTTCAGGGCTGTTGTCGTCTGAAGCCAGTTTTGCATCTCACTCCGACAATCGCCGGGACGAGTCACTGAAACGCGGGATTTCCTGAAGACGGATAAACACTTTCTCGCCAGGTCTCATGCTATTTAGAGACTGGACGAGACCTCATTTCTACAATTGCGCTTCTCACCTCGAGCCGGATGCAGTTCATGTTGCTGAGTCTCTGACTGCTCACTACACAGTCTCGATATGGCGACTAGAAGTATTAACAATGTGTATAAGGGCCCCAATTCACTCCAGGATTATTTTGATCCGGATAAGCAGCCCATGATACCGATAGTGGAGCTCCCTCTGAAGCTCAACCCATTCTACGAAGATGGCGTCAGGATTTACGCCAAGATGATGAGCACGTTACCGGCTAACAATGTCAAATCACTTCCTGGTACGTTGACGAGATTACATACGAAGAGACAAACGTGCGCAAAGCTGACCCAACTCGCAGCATTGAACATGTTACAGAACTCTGTGAAAGCAGACACGAAGACCATAGTCGAGTATAGCTCCGGATCAACTGTCATTTCCATGTCACTTATAGCTCGGGCACTGTACGGGATCACCGATATCCGGGCATTCCTGAGCAACAAGACCTCGTGGACGAAGCTACAGCTCATGAGGTTCTTTGGCTTGAACATTACACTCTTTGGTGGGCCGTCTCAGCCAGAGCCCTTAGACCCCCGAGGTGGTATTTTCAGGGCCGAGAAGATAAGCGCCGAGAGTGGAGAGGAGACGATCAACCCCAACCAGTACGCCAATGATATGAACTGGAAGGCCCATGTTCGTTGGACCGGTCCCCAGATCCTTACCCAGCTGCCCGAGATCAATGTTTTCTGTTGTGGTATGGGTACGTCCGGGACTATGACTGGAATTGGGACGTATCTCAAGGAGGCAAAGCCATCAGTTGTTCGAGTCGGGTATGCAAGAACTTCTTTATTACATTTCACCAAACAAGGCGATAAAGTGTTTCCTAAGAACACCGAAGACTGACACCATGATTTTTCACAGTGTGTGCACCAAACCCGGGGACCGGCTGCCCGGTCCACGCTCGTACGCCCTCATGTCGCCCGTCGAGTTCCCATGGCGAGCAGCCGTGGACACGATCGAAGAAGTCGGGTCGCCGGAATCGTACCGGCTGTCTCTCGATATGTCGCGCGAGGGACTGATTTGTGGGCCTTCATCGGGCTTCAATCTGCAGGGCTTGTACAATTTCCTCCAGAAACAAAATTACGATGGTACCTTGGACACGCTACGGGGAGATGATGGGAACGTCCACTGCGTCTTCATGGCCTGTGACTTGCCATATCAGTACTTGAATGAATACTTCGACAAACTGGGCGAGGACGCTTTTCATCCTCTCATCAACGAGAATCTTTTGGGTGTAGACACCTACAGGTACGATGAGGCCTGGGAGGTGAAGGGCAAGAAATTCTGCGACGTGTTGTTTTCGTCCACCCTCGACCAGGCTATTATAGAGACCCATAGCATCGCATCGGGGAATGTCATCTTGGACCTGCGGACAGCGGAATCCTTTGCCGAAAACCACCTGCCGGGCTCAATATCCAGACCCTTGAGTTCCCTCGACTCGGCGACGACCTCGCCATTCTCCGACCCAATGGTCATGGAACGACAGTGGAGAGAGCTCGAGTCCGTCTTCGACCCCACAACAATTGGCCTTCTCAAGCAGGCAGGCAGTGTGTGGCTTGTATGCTATGGTGGAGACACGTCCCGAGTGGCCACGAGCATTTTGAGGGCAAAGGGCGTCACGGCGAACAGCCTCAAGGGTGGAATATCTGCTCTCATCTCGGCTGCACGAGGCGGCACTGGTGGTCGCACCGACAGCGTCGATTCCGGGATCGGCCTGAACAGTGCAACCCAAGACAAGGTAGACGGCCGTCCGGCAGCTTTATTCAGAGAAGAGAGTGACGGGATGGAGACTGGCAGAATCCAGATCTCGATAGCTGGGCCTTGAAACAAATACGGCCAAAGGGTGATGAGCATACCTGATGGGAGATTTTGGCGCAAATCAGATAGTCTTTTGGGCGGTCATCTCGTTCAAAGTCCCCACGATCGCGCCTTAGTTCGTCACACGGCTTAATCAAGGCACTATTACTACTCCCCGAGGCCTAGGCGAATAAACTTAGAGAACCTGAAGTCTCGGGAGTGATCGGCAGTCGATTATCAGGCTTTGAAAAGTTGTAGTCGTCCATCACTACTCTTTGTAAACCTCGCCTTCATATTTCCGGCCATTTCTTCCAGCTTCTCGGGGTCTTCGGGACTCGAAATCTTGATCTCATCCCGACTCCAGCCATCCAGCCCGTGTACAAGCAGCGCAATGAGGGACGTCTTCAGCAGAGGACGGCGTCCAGTCAGTAGTATGCAAGAGTCTAGGAGCAGTGTAGTGATCAAAGTCTCGGCAAGAGGAATGGTGAGCCAGGCCCACGTAACTCGAATGTAAACCTCTTTGACGAACACTTCTCCAGAAGTGAATAATGTGGCATTTTTGTTGTCGCCCGGGGAAGCGCTGTGGTTTGTGAGCGTCTTTGCTAGATTCTCGGTAACAGTTTTTATGTTGGCCTTATAAAGAAATGTTGACAAATCAAGAGAGTCGTCATCAAACTTGGAACCCCGGAGAGGAAATGAGATAACGACGGCCCGATCCAGCAGCTTGTAAAGGTACGGGAACAGGGCAGCAATTGAAGTGGATGAGATGCTGAACACGTGGCCAGTCGAATTCGCAACCATTTCTAAGTACCCACTGGCAGTTCCATCAATATGTCGTTTATAACTGACGCTGGTAAGCATCTCTGAACCATAATCTGTGTGGCTTATTCTGCTGGGGTTGGCCGTAACGTTGTGGTAGCTTTGCTCGCACCAGTACCATGAGCTGTAATAGGCCTCCGTCTGCGGCGCGTCGCTGAAGCTTTTTCGGGAAGAAGCATTGACCACCTTGATTGTGAAGAGTACCGCAGCCTCGAGGCGAGCCTCGAAGTCGTCCCCTCCTGGGGAGGAACCAGGAGATCCTTGCGAAACAAAACTTGAATCGGGCCTACTATTAGACATGATTTGCTCCGCATAAGAGATATTTAGGATTTAAGCCATGAATAGTCGGAGATGATTGGTACATCTGTAAGGAGTCGATATGAACAGTTCTGTTGGACATCAAATGTTCCAACGCAGTCCACTTGCACGGTGTCTGTCAAGTTCAGGTAATCGCTGCATACCTACTACGGGGAAGAGGGGGTCTTAAATTAATAATACAGTACTATTAATATAGTCTTAATATAATTTCGAAATATTTATACTAGGTTAAACGTATACTAATATATTTTTATTTTATATCTAGTGTATACTCTACTCACTCTTAATATAATATCACTCTTAATATATTATAATATACTATAAATATAATATTAAAGCTTAATATATAAGTAAAAAAAGAGGGCTAAACCTTTACTTAGGTTAAGTTTTTTTTCTTAACTTATCCTTAACCTAACTACTTATTAGCTATTTATTAGCTTAACTATTATTAACTTATTAAAAGCTATAAAAATATAGAAATATAGAATTCTAATTCGCTAGCTAGCTTATAAAGATTAAAGCTAGCGAATTTAAAGATTCTAATATACCTCTAACCCTAATATACTTTTTATTCCTAATATAGTTTTAATTCCTATATAATAATCAAGGCTTCCTAGGTCCTATAAACTAAGAGATTAAAGGGTTTATATCTAAGATATATAACAAGGCGGTGGTTAAGTAATATTCTAAGTAGTACAATAATTACTAGCTAGTAAGAGCTATTTAAGAAGAATACTTAGATTAACTATTAAAGAGCTATCCTATCCTAATACTATCTACTAGTAATAAGTATATTTATATAGTCTAGTTCTTTAGCCTAGCTTACTACTAGCTTACTTAGCTTACTATACTCCTCTAGTAATCTAGAGTAATCTATAATATTAGCTTACTAGGCTTACTACTAAGGCTTAGTAATCCTTAGTAATCTAACTTAGATAAGCTATCTATATAACTATAGCTAGGTTCCTTATATTGCTTAGCTAGCTAGTATACTAGCTTTTAGTAGGGTTCTATTCTAGATAGAACTAACTATTATTCCTATTTTTATTAGGGTTATAATATTATCCCCCTTCTCTATACTTCTTTATCCTTAAAGATTTCTAGTAAGTTCTTATTCTTATACTATTTGTTTTTAGCTAGGTTCTTTATTTTCTTTATAGTAGTTTTTCTTTATACTAATAATATATTAGGATATATTACTAAGCTTTATACTTTATATAAGATAGAATAGTATTAAATGCTTACTTTATTAATTAATAAGATAGGTTTTAAAGCTATACTATACTCTTTATATAGTGAGTGGGGGTAGTTTTATAAGATAGCTGAGGGTTATTCTTATTATATAGCTTATATCTACTATAGTTAGTCTTATAATAGTTCTAGTTTATCTTTAAATTCTAGTTTATACTTCCTTTATTCTCTTTAGTATTACTTCTAGCTAACCCTAGTAGTATAATACTTTATAGATAAGAAGTATTGTATTAAGTAAGAAGAAGAGGCTGTTAAGGGTAAGTTAATACTAGCCTAAAAATAGCTATAGGCTGCTTAGGACTTCTTATCTTAGTATTAGTAAGAGCTAAATAAAAGGTTAGTCTATTTAAGGTGTTTAAGGTAGTAGTATTGTGAGGTAGCTTCTTAGGGTTAGGATATAATCTACTAAGGGTTTTAATCTTTAGATGAATTAGAGGCTATAGAGAAGGTAGAGGAGGTTGAAATTAATTATTCTATAGCTGAAGTATTTAAGTCTACTTTGTTAGTTTATACTGGTAGAGCCTTTAGGGTGATTGACTGGGGTTTTATGGTAGAGAGTGCTGATGTGGATTTTTCTTTATAGTTGCTTGCTGGTATTCCTAAAGCGCTTATTAGTAGTTTATTAGGTTCTTAAGGGGTTCTTATATATTATCTTTATTATTATAGTTTTTCTATTTAACTAGGTATTTAGTATTAGTATTATATATTTTAGAATCTAAAATTCTTTTAACTTCCTATTCTTTTTTATTGTTGTTGAGTTTGACTTATGTTTTAAGTTATGTGCTGACTAGTGCTGGTTCTAAAAGTAATATATAAAAGACTAGG
Organism: Diaporthe longicolla; assembly: GCA_000800745.1. Classification (NCBI taxonomy): domain Eukaryota; kingdom Fungi; phylum Ascomycota; class Sordariomycetes; order Diaporthales; family Diaporthaceae; genus Diaporthe; species Diaporthe longicolla. The sequence goes on along the minus strand of JUJX01000010.1, from coordinate 59,764 downwards.
TAGATCTATATTTTTATTAGTAGTAAGAGTTTAAAGTTAGTATTTAAGAGTTTTTTTAAAATTTAAAATAGTCTAATCTTTTTATAGTTTAGTTTATTACTAGGTTACTTAGTTTTAATATTCTTATAGAGTAGATAGACTTTATCTCCCTCCTTTAAGGTTAGTCCCTTTAACCTTTTTCTATTAGTATAGGTTATTATTTATTCCTATATAAAGAGTAGTTCTTACTAAAGCTCTTTCTATAGGTTCTGAATCTTAGTTACCTATTCTATTACTAATTATACTTCCTAACTAGGGATTAGTTCTTTATAGGCTTTTAGTTTATAGCTATAGTTAGTATAGAAGGGTAATACCTTTATTATTCTTATATCTATACTATTATAGGTAAATTATACTATAGGTAGTAATTATACTTAATTATCCTATTTATAGTTAATATAATTATAAAGATACTATTTTAAAATTTAGTTTAGTCTTTTAGTCTATCTATCTATTTATAGGTAGAAGGCTATTAAGAGCTTTAATTTTAAACTAAGTTATCTTATAAGTAATTATTAGAAGTTTAAGGTAAATACTATCCCTCTATCTAAGATAATTTCTTATAGTATTCTATAGTTACTAATAATTATCTATAGGAAGGTATATATAAGTTTATCTATATTACTTACTTCCTTATAAGGGATAAAGTATATATACTTTATAAATCTATTTATAATAACTAGGATGCTATTATATCTTACTCCTATTATAGGTTCTTTTAAGTTAGGTAGTTTAATAATAAAGTTAAGGCTAATTAATTACTATAGTCTATTAGGTATTAGTAGGGGCTATAGTAGGCTATAGGGCTTATACCTAGTAGTTTTACTTTTATAGTATATATTATAATTTTAGATAACTATTTAGACTTCTTCTTTAACTTTAGGGAAAGAGTAGTATTACCTAATTTGTTTTATAGTTACTGTAATTCTTTAGTATTTATAGGCTAAGGCTTTATAAATTCTTTATATAAGTTTCTTCTATAGTTTCTTAGGTATAAAGAGCTGTTTTCTTTAATAGTATATACCCTTATCTTCTATTAGTTATTTTTTAAGTTTATTAGGTAGCTTCTAATAGGCTATTTTAAGTTTAGTCTTCTATTCTAGGTTAACTTTACTATAGAATACTACTATTAGTTATTAGTGCTCCTAGAGTAGTAGGTCTCCTTTAGGGGTAGTCTAAAAGATACTTTATATCTTTAAAGGTATATCTTATAGGTAGTCTAACTACCTACTAAGAGT